>OMNN01040148.1:0-44576 GCA_900302755.1 Chromis chromis | reverse complement strand
ACTGAGTGTAACTGTCCAGGGGACAGTTATTGCTGAGAGTTCTGGTTTTAAGTTTGTTGTTTTTTGTCATTTTATAAATATATAGTTAATTTAAATTCATAGTGTTATTAAAAATAATTAAAAGTACAATAAGTAAGATGTCAAGGTAATTTGAAACTGTACAATGTTAAAATTGATGTTTGATAAAAAATGTATGCTGTTTAATTACAATGTTATAGAGTATGAAACAAGTCACGTGACCACGGTTTAGTCAACGGTTACCAGAGGGATTGTAGGTCATGCAATAACGGCTGCAGAGCAACATTGCTACAGAGGAAGTGATACAATCTATCAAACATAACTATTCTGCATGGTCTGAGAGGCGCACACGGTAATTGTGACCTTTTAAGTTGTATTTGTTTTATATTTTGTTTGTATTATTTGTGAAAGTGTTTGTATGGACGGTTTAGTATATTGTCGTAAGTTATTGCTTGAATCTAGCTTGAGCAACTTCTTTTTGGAATCCGTCTAAATAGAGTCATTCTTTGTGAAAGTTTGTGTTAAAATGTTTTTTATGTCGTTATTTTTGTAGTTTTCACGGTGTTGGATAACCGAAGAAGGAAATAAATGTTAAAAGACATCCGTACGAATCGTGGCCTTCTTAACATCAGACCTGAGTAGTTATAGGGGGAAAGCAAGTTGATGATTAGGTTAGCATTAAAACTGGAAGCTGGGGGCTGGCTCTCTTTAAAACATCTGAAACAACATAATAAAAACAACGAATCTTATTTTTTTTAATATAGTCAAAAGGATTGTTTTCTGAGTGTTTAAAAAGATTACTTTTTTCACAGCCTAAGAAGAATTGACTGTGATGGTTTGTTCCTAAATTGCGGGTAATGTATAGGCTTCGTGATTTTTCTGGACTCAGAGGTGGTCTGCAGAGAGCTTGGTAGTGCGGCTCCTTTAAAACTCCAGGGGGCACCCTATGAAAACATAATGCCTCCTGAGTGGACCAAACAGTTCCAGTGCAAAGGAAATGAGTCCATGCTCCTGCCTGGACTGTGCAAGTTATGAATCATCTAGAAACCCCTGCACACCTGCAGGACTCACCTGCTGAGGTAAAGGAGAAGCTACAGCTTTGACTTATTCTGTTGTAATAAAAGTCAAGTCACTGCTCTCAGTAATCAACTTCACCAAAAGGTCAATTTACTGTAGCTGCTGTTCAGGGCTTGGGCCATATCACATAATCTTTCTCAGAAGATGGAGTGTTTCCAGTTAAGATACATTGGACATGAAAATTAGAATATTTTTCAGAGCATTTTAAAAACTTTGTATGTCCCATGGGTAAGAAGTCCTCATTAAACAAGACTAAGATTCAGATTGTGCTTATGCTGTGAGCTAATATACACAACTTGGGTTATGTTCAATTGTTTGAAATGATTAAGGTAGCAACACACTAGTACAAAGGTACTTCAGCTGTGTGATATTAGCAGTTTCGGCATGTTATATTTAATGAATGCTGTTGTACTCATTCTGCTCTAACTTGATGTGATTGTTGTTTAATCTCTTTCAGTCACCCCAATATTTTTTATCATCAGACTGACTTGCTTGCTGGTGACTTTGGCATTGTTTGCATCCGTTATTAATTTCCACAGAAGGTACTGTGCACATGTTATAATTATACACCCGATGCACACGTTTGAGATGTCTATTGCCCTTTCTCTCCAGGCCACCAGGGGGCAGAAGCTAGGAGAACATTGGTGCTTCCAGAGCTCATGCTGGGCCAGATGAGGCCAAACAGATCTCTAAGGATTTAATAAATCATTCAACTGTTTTACTCTTTCATGACATTATTTGGTCAAAGCTATTACAGTCACTAGAGTGTTCCATGTAAAGTCAAAGTGGTAGTGGGTTTTTACTCCTCCACATTTGTTAGACAGATATAAATGTGAGCTTGCAGTGTAAGATTATTAAATACATACAGTGTCCTATGATTTCATATTAACAATCAACCTCTTTTTGATGCAAACTACCTTCCGTCAAATTCTGCCTCTGTATTTCTTGTTTCAAGTGTTATATTGAACCACATCTTGCTTGCATTTGGTGAGACTTAGAATGTAACAGAAAAAAGGAAACATATGCATGTACATAATATGCAGTGTTTGATTTGGTACAAGGTCCTGACAGGCAACCTGACAATAGTCATGTTGTTGAACATAAAAACATAAGTAAAATTCTGAATTTGTTCATGTGTGACTATAATTCTCCCATTCTCCTGCTGAGTCCCTAGCATTGGAGATTGTTTTCTGGAATGTACTTTTGCTGTCAAACATGTTGTCAATCATTATTTTAACATGCAACATTTACTTATCTATTTAGGCATTTCAAATATTAGGACACTTATAGGAAGACTTTAGGTTTTATTTCACTTTTTCCTGCTTCACATATTAAACTTGCTGTTTACCAGGCAACAGTAATCTTAGCATATTACTGCAAACACTAGTTACTTTGCATGTTTTACTCTAAAGGCCACAGTCCTGCTGAGGCCTTTAATGATTTTTCATGGAAACCAGATCACAATATATAATATATGTTAATCATGATATTTAGGAGCCTAGGAGACAGTTTTTTTTTTTACATTTTTGACAAATAATCACTTTAAACTTCCAAACACTTTCTCAAACCCCTGTTTGTCCACCACACGTCCAAAATGAGTAGAGAAATACAAAGTCTGTGGACTGCTGTATGTCCTAAGTTTCAATATTGTCTCATTTACAGCATCCCCTGCATCCCCGATGGTCATAACGTCCGACACAGGCAGGTAGAAATCATGGCGCTTGCCCCAGAAGGTCAGGTGGGACACTTTGAGCATGGTTTGGGTCGGGTCAAGGTACATCATCCCCACAACCCTCCTGAAGAAGTGACTGGCAGTGTACAACATGACACCAGCAAACAGCGCTATCCCCGTTGTGTAGCTGACAAGAAAGAAGGGGACTTCTCCCTGGAAGTAGAGGACGTACACTGGGGGCAAGATGACAACGGTGATTGCAGTTTGGAGCAGTTTGAGCCTGGATACGGCTCTGAGGAGCTTTATGTGAGGCAGGGTGTAAATCATTGTGTACTTCTGAGTGGACAAGTCTGAGTATCTGGTCAAGCCTGTGATTTTAGGTATTCGGGGTCCATGGAAGCTGTGTTGGACTGGTGTATGACCTGGTGAATGGGGCTGCAAACCGTAAGATATCCGACCTGTGAGCAGACATGATCCTCTGGTACAGGATAATACATGGGAGGTTAACCTGCGCAGCAGCACCGACCTGATCTGTAAAAAAGCAACGTTGAACAGTTAAATTGGACAATTCTTTAGAGCACAACTTTTAAAGAATAATTCATTAGCTGAAAAAAAGCCACACACAAAAAAACTGTAATAATCAAGTTTGTCCTCTGTAATAGTAAACTGAATAATATGTGATTTGGACTTTGGGTGGGAAAACATATCATTTGTGCTCAGACGTGTTATAGATGTATAAAAAGTTAAGCAGAGAAATAACAACAAATTACATAAAGCAATGCAATAACATCAGTACAACTCCAATAAGTAAAAGCTGAAAAGTCCTAACAACATCTAAACATAAATTTGAGAGTTACTGAAATGGATTACATTACACTGCACAGACGTTTCTGTTATTTTGGACACTTCATGTATTATAAGCATCATCATGGGTGGAACTGCATTTTGCATAATGTAATTGTTTAACAGATTTTTAATTCAGGTTCACTCCCCCAGCCAGATGGATAAAAACAAGAAGTGAAGTAGCCAGCACTAAATACTAACATGAAACAAACTGTTCTGTAAGTATACTGAACAAGAATAAATGATAATGGGCACATCAAGAGATGGGTCTTAGACCAGAAATCAAAAGTGTGTCCACCATTTGCGTTGTGTAGTGCCACACATATGTGATGTTATTATTATTACGTTAGTTATTGAGGTTGCTGATGCTGGGTTGTGAAATGTTGTCCCACTGTTCCTAAAGGGCTTGGTGAAGTTGACAGATACTTGGGGGGACAGGATCAGACACAGCTATCAAGAGTTATCTGAAACAAATTCTTAGGTGACAAACGGTTGAGTTGTGGACATTCAAGTGCCTGTTATGAACTGAAATGTCTGCATCCAGCACACCAACAGCCTGTCCTTATCTTTCTCTTGCCATCTGTGGCATCATGTCATTTGATTAAAGCTGCATTTTAGCATCGCATTTTATAGTCACTGCTCCAAGGAGTGTCTGTGTACTAGTCACACTACACTAAGATCTAATTATTGTTCTTTAAAGCCACACCTGTGAATTTACTCAGTTGAACCACTCTAAATCTTTTTGTGCACAATTGGCTAAATGTATCCCCTTTTCCAACCATAACAATAGTAACTGGATATTTAACTTTATCCTCTAATTCACAAAAGAAGACCATCTGCGTGTTGCGTTAATGTTTTTGTCCAGTGTACAATCTAACCTCTAAACTGGGTGTACTGACTGAGCTGCCATACAGTCCTAGCAAAGCAGCAGCTAGCTTATGTTGCTAATAATTCGCGTTTCACATCTTTCTGGTCATTTGTAGAATTGTAAAAGCAATATGAGAGTTTGAGGGGGAAAAAGAGGCTCACCATGACCGCCGACATTCAATAAATGGAAGAAGGGAAACACAGAAACAAGATTTAGAGGCGACCAAAGGCAACACTACAGGTGGCTAGCTGTACACTAACCGGAAGCAGTTACACTCTGACCCGGATGTGCTAATGCGATACTTTTGTTTTTTTTTGTAATCATATATTTATATATTTAGGTTTTCTTGTGTGCCCCCTTGTGGGTAGCTGCAAACTATAACTTCATATGTATTTAAGTGCAATTTTATTGATATTTTACGTGAGCTAAGGATTTTTATGATTTATTTTCCATAGCTAATGCTGTAACTTAGCCGGGCGTAGCATGACCTTATCGAACTTAAACCATTACACTGACAGGCGGCGTTGGTTTTGCTGACAGGTGCTATTTTTCCTTTCCTCGGACACACTTGAAGTCAGGAAGACAAAAAAGGGGACAACAATGCTGCAGCTTGGAGACGAAGTCAGCCTGTACTCGCTTGTCTTCGTGGTGGTCCTGCTGGGGACCCGCAGCCCGGTGTGGACAACCGTCCTCACCGCTTCCGTCTACCTCTTTCTAACCATGTTTCGGTTCCCCCAGGTGCCCGTCAGCCGAGCCCGCCAGGTGCTGCACCCGGCCAAGGGAACTGTGGGCTCCGGCAAGGTGTCGGTGGTTGCTCACCGGGGAGGTGGGCACGACGCACCGGAGAACACGATGGCAGCTATCTGGGAGGTGAGAGGTGAAGGAGGGGTGGAAAGATTTGAGGCATTTCTGCTTCACACTTAAAGGCTAACAGTGTTTTTAGAGGACATAGCACCACTGGAGGTTGAAATATGTTATATTTCCCTGCCTGACAATAATGAAACACATTGCCACAGTTCTGTAACATGTCCGGGAGTCCAGTTTGCACCATAAAAAAGGAAGTAAAACTCTGGGCAACAGGATTTGCCCCTATATGAAGACACGATGCAGGCAAGACTGCAGCAGCACACATTATCCACACTGCCATTTATTGTGCTGAAGTATCCATAGCAGTGGGAAAATGATACACCACATAGCCTGATCAACATGCTTTTCAAAAAATGTATGTAAGAGCATCACCTTTCATCTAGTGTCTTCTTTAATTCACCTTTTGGATAATAGGTGAAACATCTTCAAGAACCCAAAAGAGAAGTTTTCTTGCTTTCTACTGAAGCTCCAAGGTTTACCATGACCTGGATGACTGAGCATCTACAGACACCAACAGTTTAATCATTATTTGTGACCACTATTACCCTACATACACCTGGTATCAACATGCAGTCTCTATCTTGTCTGGACAGAGATAATTGCATGTTAAAATGAGACATCAGTAAACTCCTAAAAGCTCATCTCTCTGTACCAAAGTTACATATTTAGATTTTTTGTCCGTGAAATTAATCCCTTTATGTCTTAAAATGGCTGAGATGTAACTCTGTGTTGTCGCTACAAAATTCCAAGTTGTAATTTTCGAGTAATTAAAGCAGAGTTTGTGCTCTTCCTGGCTTTGTCGCCTTCCATCTAGATGATTGCCTGTGTTCTTTCTCAGATGCACGTCGCTTTGGAGAAAAGCGTCTGCTAAATGAAATTGTAACATTGTTCAATTCAGCAATACATGGTCAAATTAGAAACACATTCTGAAAAATAATGATGATATAGCTCCAAACTGCAAGTTTACATGTTTAGTTCCTTAAATTTGTTATACATGAAACCCTAGAGGTCTGAATCCATGTTTGTTTTGAGACTACCATCGGCACACTGCAGTTTTCACAGTGGAAATGTTCTGCAATGGCATTGACTGCTTTTTGATATTGATATGTCTTCTAGAAATAATAAAAAAACACAATATAGACTTGTAAACAAGGTAAAAACAACTTTTCACCAGTAACGCACTGCGATCCGATCATCCCGACCACGTTTGGAGGCGGTTATGTGATCAGATCTCAGCCAGGTGTTAAGCCTGTTTGTATGAGCATGAACACAATTTGAAGAAAAAACACCAGTCCCACAATTTGCAAACTCGTGTAAGCCAGAGCTAAAAATCTACAGGTAGTTTCAGTAATGTTTGCTTGTCAGTTTGGAAAGAATAAGGCCTATGCTGCAGCCACACCAAGCTAGTTTGTACATTGAGACTGGATCAACGTGTGGAATACAGATACAGACAGGTTGTTAATAACAGTTGTAAATGTGGTGTGACTGTACTGATTGGGACGTTTGGCAGCTAAAACAAAAACGTGTTAGTGCTTGCTAGTGGCCAAACTTTGTAATAGAGATGCTACTTCTAGATAAGCTTTTCTTTGCCATTTCTGACAGTTATGGGCCAAAACACTCTCATGTTGCTATTTCTGCTGTGGGATTATAACGGCTGAAACAGTGGCCCAACCAGGTGTTTTGGTGTGTTAACAGTCTCTAATTTCAATTCTGTTTCCCTTTTAATGTGGCATTTAATTCTGCAGTAGTTTTCCTGAATTTGTTTTAAATTCAGGTACAAAGTTGAAAGCCAGTATAGAGATATAGAAAAAATAGTGTAGTATGACATCAAAAGTAAAAAGATCATGACAGGTTTATGGCCAACACTAACAACAGTCCGTCAATGAAAAACGTATTTTTGTCTGTTCTGCTGCAGGCCAGTAAAAATGGGGCGACTGGTGTGGAATTGGACCTTGAGTTCTCAGCAGATGGCGTCCCAATACTGATGCACGACGACACTGTGGACCGGACCACAAACGGGTCAGGGCCACTCAGCCAGATGACGTTTTCACAGTTGCGTAAACTGGATGCAGCTGCTAAACATCGACTCAGGTAAGGAAGAGGCAAGGGATCCACATACAAGGCACACAGAGATGTTTAGGATTTAACATGATACATGTATTTGCAGAATGATTCAATGCTGGTATGTTTAAACTGAAGTAACAACTAGACAATATTTTGGTGCCTTTTCCACCAGTTTAAGATAAGATCAGATAAGATAATATAACTTTATTAATCCTGAGGGAAATTCTTTTGCCAGATATTCTTCAGAAAAAGCATTTATTATCACTGTCAGGGTTTAAAAACACCAGGAATAGACATACCACAATGGCAATTTATTAAAGCTCAACTCTTTTTTTATTAACAAATTAAATACATAATAAGATGTCAAGAAAACATACTCTGAAGAAGAAAGGGTTAAAGTGAAATTTAATTGTTTTAGAGTGCTGTTTGTGTGTTTACAATAACCCCTCCATGTTGTCTGTGTAATAGTGTTGCTTTACACTTGAAGTCAGTTCTTGGACTTGGGTGGATGTTGGATGTACAGTTGACATGTCAGAATCCGTTCAGTAATCCTTGTTAATGTTTAAAAGACATTAATCTGAGGATAGGCTGCTTGAGATGCAGAGATGAGATGCACCATTTTGTCTTCAGACAAAAAAACACAAAATGATGAAATTAATAGCATCTATAAGAAAACACAAATAAGCAAAAAAGGTTCTCCTAAAACCCAAAACCACATCCATTGCACGTCTGTTACAAACATCGTCTGCAAAAAACTAACAAAAATAAGGTATTTTTTGCAAATAGTTTTGTGAGGGAAAAAAAAGAAAATATTAGAAAACAAAAATAGTATTGAAATATAAAGGTACATGACTCTTAAAATCATGAAAAAGTAATAGATTTGAGTGAGTTAGACAAATGATTCCAGTGTGATGGTGCTTTAAATTCAAAAGCACATCTCCCCAACTCTTAATTTGTTCTTTGTTTTGTAAAGTTGGCTATCGAGACATAAATGCAAGATCACAGACACAATATTTTAAAAAATACAATTAAAAGAAGGGAAGCGATCTCTTTGCTAATGTGCAAACTTGTCAAAGCCTTGGAGGTACGGCAGAAGGAAGGATGCGTCATGTGTACTTTTTGGGCTGGTTGGTGTTTGAAAATGTTAAATACTTGGGGCTAAATTATGTTTTATTGGTTTGTGACTAATGTTTGTTTAACTTGGAGTAGGCCAGATGTTATTTTTCTTCCTATGGCAAAATAGCCTGGGACAGGATATGTTAGTATGTACAGTGGCTGGGGTGCTCAGTAGATATAAATATAATTAAATCTGTTTATATAATAATACTAAAAATGAATGCAGAAAGGAGAGGGGAAGATTGCTGCGCCTCAGCAGAGAGATGCTGTTTGTGTTGCAGATAAGACAAAAGACCCAAAGTGTTTCTAAAAACAGCTCCTCCTTAAGAACCAAAGAAGAAAGGTTCAAAATAATCCCTGGAAGACAAACACAGACACCATGTAGGAAATTGGCACTAAGTGAGAAGATTCAATCATTTTAGAACATCTAAGATTTATCTGTAACATTATGAGATGAATAAAATTTGTCCTTAATGTGCGTACATTAGACAAAAGGTACAAGAGGAAGAACCTGTGAGAGATATGAAACTCTTCAACACTTTGATTGTTTCATAAGTAGTGATATAGAAGTCACATGTCATCTGCTGCATAAACAGAGTTCATATATAATGGTCTGCACTTATATAGCGCCTTTTCACCTTAGTGGTACTCAAAGCGCTTTACAGTGTGTTTCGCATTCACCCATTCACACACACATTCACACACCAATGGCGACAAACTTCCATGCAAGGTGCCTGCCTGCCATTGGGAGCCACTTCGGGTTCAGTGTCTTGTCCAAGGACACTTCGGCATGCGGAGGGGTTCGAACCCCCAACCTTGCAATCAGTGGACAACCCGCTCTACCACCTGAGCCACAGCCGCCCATATGGAAAAAGACATGTCATGTATAAAATCATTGAAGCATTAAGACAATTTATTTTCACGTCTGATTTGTATGGATATATATTGTAATCATAAAGGTGCCATAGTTTTATTATGTTGGCAAGCTATAACCACAAAAACCCCAATGTCTGTATTGAGAATATGGCAATTGCCTGTATACATCAATCACAGGCATCTCATCATTATTCACATAGAGGAAAAACAGAACAAGTTAGGTGTGGTGTGCTCCAGGTTGTTTTCAAATGCCTGTCATGCCCGTGAGCCTCACTTGTTTTTTTCGTCACCAGGCACAAGTTTGCCGGAGAGAAGATTCCAACTCTGGAGGAGGCGGTGGAGGAATGCATCAAACTGCAGCTGACCATCTACTTTGATGTCAAAGGTCATCCAGATGAGGTGAGGACACAACTAGCAAACAAACATACACTCAGTGATGTGCATCATTTACACTTTGTTGTTTAATTGAGAGTCCATATATAGATTTTACTGTGCTTGTGTATAAAATGACCACAATATATCTGCTCTGGTTTGACAGAGTTGTTTAAACGTTACAGTGCTATATTAATTGACAGGATGGAAATTAATTCCTTCATCTAGTGCTTTAGTTTTGTGTTACTTTCTAAAGGTTGTACCAAAGTGCATTACACTACTGCATAAGCAAAATTAACGTGAACACCAAACTCTGATGTTAATCCTGGTTGCTGTGATGCCAGAGATGTAACTTTTAATTCTAGAAACATGTGTGTTACATAAATGAAACACTGGTGGTTTAATTATTAGGGAAGTCATTATTAGTAGCATGCATTATCATTATCAGTAAGTCACAATTACTTTGCAAATAGTGAGGTGTCCAGAACACATGTTCCAGTTAACTTTGTACTCAAACAAACCCCCCAAAACACACACAGACACACACTTCAGCTTCTCACACAGAGGACGTTTTGTTTGTATGACAACATTTTGCATCATCACTGGATGTTTCTTGCGTGTTTGTACTCCCTGAAATGCTCTGTCTGAGGATATGAGTTTATTGTCTGTTGCATTTGAATCCAAACTGAGCCAGAAATGACAGTCTCCCAGCTCAGAGGTGCAGTTAAGTCATGCACTTAAACAGCAGCGTTTTTACCATTTCATTCTGCATTTTAAGAAGACTTTTGCCAGTTGATGAGTGAGCACATTTTTACATCAGTGAGGAATGCAGAGCTGCTGTGGTGGTTATTGTTTTAGGCACAGACATGCTGGAGTTGAGGGTCTGCAGCGATGTGTCTGTACACACACAGCTGTTGGTTACCGCCAAGTGGTCGGACAGGACACCCACAAACAAAAACATGAAGCGTCGCACATTGTATAAACAGTTGACTGACCTCCAGTAACCACTTGTTTCTCCTCCCCACCCAGGCAGCCGCAGCTCTTAAGGACTTGTATAAAAAACATCCAGGCCTCTACAACAGCAGCATTGTCTGCTCCTTCAAGCCCAAAGTCATCTACAGGGTAAGAGGGAGCTCTTAAGTTCACTATCAGTGTGCTGTAGCTCAGCAGAGTCAGTTCTGCTGGGTTTGCCAAAAACAGTTTAAATACTAGTATACACACTGTTACTGAAGGCATTTTCATTTAATTGTATTTTGTCTAACAAAAAGACACTCTGGAAAATCTAGCAATGTGAAGTACAAGAGAACAATTAACAATACAAGCAAGCAAATTACACAAATAAAGAGATTTTTTTTCTTCTGTTAATCAATCTGCACACACTATGGCAAAAAACACCTAAATAAATGGTTTGCTCAGGTAAGCTTGCTTATATTTTCCTTACATGAACATTATATACATCACATACATTGTTACTGGGAAGGATGCCAGTCTTTTAAATTGTCTTAAATTGTGTTTTTACAGTCATTTAGTTTTTATAATATTCGGTGCTATTTATTTCTTTTAGAATTGTGTGTTATTTATATTTTTACTTGTTCTCTTTTGCACTGTCTGCTGATGAGAAATATCATTTCGTTTCAGCTGTGTAACCTATGGATACCATGTGAAATGACAATAAAGGCTATCTATATCTATTATACAGGTTTTCTACGAACCCCGACCACTCTGGGAAGCAGTTTTTTTTTCATTTACTTCTGTCACTTCAGTCTGTTTCACTTTGCTGCACACTCAGGGGATGACTTTGCAAATACCATATTATAACTGGTCAAACAATAAGAGCACACATTCTTTGTTTAACCACACAACTCCCAGTGCTTCAGCTCTGCCTCTCATTTATATTCACCACAGTGATTATATAGGCTGGGATACTGTGACAAGCAGAGCACAGCTGATCTACAGCTAAAACTGTCACAGTAGAACTTCCACTTTTGAATTTTGAGACATAACATCCATAAGCAATTTTAAGTGAAACATTCCTATAATAAAGACGTTTGTTTTGCCTCAGAAAAACTAGAAAAAGGACCAAAAAAAAGAAGTTTCTAACACGACATGAGCTTGTCACACACTACATTTATCTTTAAATTAACTAAAATATTTGCTCACATTCCTGTCATGTGTTACTGTTGTAGCTTATTCACCAACTTTGCCTTTAACCCCAAAACCAGATGAGACAGAGTGACCCAGAAGTGGTGACGGCGCTGACCCACCGACCGTGGAGCCTGAGTCGGCTCGGAGACGGCGCCCCACGTTTCCCGTCGCTATGGAAACACCATTGGATGACACTAATGGACATCGTGTTGGACTGGGCGCACCATCATGTGTTGTGGAAGCTCTGCGGCGTCTCAGCATTCCTCATACAAAAGAACTTCGTCTCACCGTGAGTTTCATTGTAGCTGGAATCTAAAATTAAGACGTATAGACTTGAAAAGGACTTATAACGTGTACTTAACAAACTGAAACTCTTGTTTTTAACCCTAAAACACAACACTGTTTGATGCCATTTGAGGACATCACAATCTTTTTCTATTGCATCCTAGGTTTTTATGCTTTGTTAAATATAAGATAAGATAAGAGACTTTATTGTCATTGTGCAGAAGTACAACGAAATTTCTGTGGAGGAACACGACAATTAGTAGCTATGCAAATAAGAATAAGAATAAAAATAGATTAAAATAAAATACTCTTAGGAAAAAATGATAGACTGGAAGTTCTCTCTGGTTGGTGGGACAATGGGTGGGGGATGTGATGGCGGCAACAGCTCTGGGGAAGAAGCTGTTTCTTGTTTTTAATGTCCGGAATCTTTTCCCTGATGGAAGGGGACAAACAAGCGGAGATGTTCTGAGTACATTCTCGATGAGCAGTGAGTCAGGTTATTTGCTTTAAAACGTCCTTAACACACTGTTTGTGTGTGCCGTCTGCAGGGACTACGTGCAGTACTGGGCCCAGAGGGGGGTGGAGGTTGTCGCCTGGACCGTCAACACAAAAGTGGAGAAAGATTATTACCAGGAGCTGCTGCAAGCCAACTACATCACAGACAGCCTTGTGGAAGACTGTGATCCTCATTACTGAGAAACACATGAACCCGATATGTTCACATACGTCCTCATTTAAAAGATAAAACCCACATGAAAGGAACTTTTCACTCGCTACCCATCACTCGTATGTGACTTCAGGTAGGAGAACAAATGCCATCTAGTTGGACTCTTATTTCCAAGCTCACTTTTATTATTGTGATTCTGTGTATTTCTTCAACATGATCAGACTGGGTGCCATACTTCATAAGAGGAGGCCAGGTTTTACTCCGACTGCATCACTTTAATAATATAATTTAGCTCATGCATTTATAGGCATTTTGATACAACGTGTTGGTAATGTGCATCTCTAATCAACCAGTATCAAACGTACTGTATTCACCAACTCAGGATTGCAGAGATTTTTTATGTTTGTCTTGTTAATTGTGTTTATTTTACTGCGTTTCCAGGCCTATAATATCGTGCACTGTTTGTGCTTTTTACTCAATAAAAGTCATTAGTCTGAAAATTAAATACATATCTCGATATACATATATATATCTGAGGAATGCACATATGGAACTGAAATGCAATAGTTAACAGGATTTGCATACAAATAGCAGCTTCTTCTCACTGTTAGTTGTTAATGTTGATAAAATCAACTTTATTATACATTTTAGGTAATTATGTTATTTGAAAAATTACAATTTACTCAAACAACTTTGTTTCTTGGTAGTAAATTCCGACTTTTGCACCTCACTCTATCTGTTGAGCAGATAAACCATTTTTGGAATACTACAATGACAAGCTGTCGCTGTTGTTGTTGTTTTCTCATTACTGAAATGACTCTCCAATACAGTTTAGTGATAAAGTACTGTGAATGGAAACGGTGTGGATGAGCAGTGAGATTAAGGCGTGAATGTACAGCTTTTGTGCGAGGCTTTAAAACTACAGTGGTACAGAATATATTTAGTAAATGTACTGTATGAAACCTTGCAATAGCAGAAGAAGCACAGTTATAACTAACAAGGTCTGCGGTGAAGCAGCATGTGCAATATGAAGGCCTAATAACAGGTGCACCTACATGAAACTCAGCTCAAACTAACGTTAGAATTCACTATTAGAAACATCTTCAGACTGGACGGTTCTCTGAAATGAGTAAATAAGAAAGCAAGTGCAGAATTTCTTCTATGCTCAATTTTAAAATCATTGAAAAATGTTTTAGGGATTAACTAAAAGGGAATGATTCATTTTAATGTTGTCATTAGCCTTAAAAATGAATAATAAATCATAAATAAAATTATGAATATTTGATTTTCTACAATTGCATGTGTTTTTGTGGTGATGTGAAGCGGCCTGGTCGAGTGGAAATATGTATAAAATGTTGCTTATCTCAATTTTTAAGTGAAATCTCTGTTTGTCTTTACATGTTCTCTCACGCCATGGAGCAGCTCAGACTTAAAAATGGGGTATTTGTGGAAGTATAGTCTCAGGAGGCCATAAAAATACTCCTGGGTGACATGTTTCCAGCAATAAATGCTTTTATTAAATCTAATAACACACCCTGGGATTGAGACATCTGTTTAAATGTTTAGAGGAGCTGAGTAAACCGAGTCCACGCTGCAGAGTAGAAGCCGATGAACTGATCCGACTGTAGTTTGGTGGCATTAAAGCTCAGCCTGTGTGGTGTGGACTGTTGATGATTAGCCCCGAGACTCAGGTGACTGCCCCAGATAGTGCAAATGAATGGGGGCTGAGTGGGCGGTGTAGTGTTGGATATCACCCTGGATAAGCCTGTCTGAGCTGCTGATCTTCAGTAGCTAAACTCAGACGGCCACCTCCCTTTATGTGGAGCCACTCAGGTGATATTCACCTGAACAACTGAATAAATAAGTCAAAGATCTCAGATAAATGTTATCTATAGATAAGCTCTATTACAGAGCGCAGAGTGTGGCTAAGTACTGAAGGTAAAAGAGGCACCTTGCATGCTGTCAGTCATAGGAAATGTCAGTTCAATGGTAACCTCTCTTCTTAGTTAGTTTTTGTCTATTAAATTATTAGGTTATAATCAAGCTTGCAAACTGCAGAATAATATCCGTTTCAACTCAGTTTTCCTCTTTACACTCAACAGTCTTATCTGTCTGCGTCTGTGGTTTAATAGGTGAAAGGTGATCACGATGCTCCTCCCACAAAGCCGGTCTGAGGGGCGTTCAGTGACGCATACAGGAGGTTCACCAGCTGAACACTCACACACAAACAGAAACAACCCGAGCTGAAACCAGAGGGACCCCATTTCAAAATAAAAGCCGCTCAAAGCATGAGCCTGCAGAGAACATAAGAAACCTAGTAGTATACTCAGTAATTATAAAGCCCAAATTCAGCATTAGAGAATAACTGGAACGGAGACATCTTGTTTTGTGTGGTTTGGTAACTGCAGCTTAAAAGATTACTTCTGTTATTATATGAGGATGACTGTTTTTTTGTGGTGCTAAAATCATTAAAAAATACAAACCATATATATACAAACAGATTAGTATTTGTAAAAATATAGTTTAAAAAAAATTACTCACAGTTTTGACCATAATTTTTATTTCACTTAACGGCAAATATCTAAAATTATTTAAACACAGTGAAAAAGGTGTATATTTACTGTCAAATGTTGTAAAAGAAATAATTGGCATTTGTAAACATACAGATTTTCTATGTGGAGATTATTTACTTTTAGTTTTGGCCTGTTTTCTTGGTGTTTTTTTATCTGTTCTTAACAAAACTGGAAAAATAAATAAATAAATTGCTCTGTATGTACATTTCTTTTTTCTTTTTGTATTTTATCTTATTTGGAAGGATCTGCACAATGTCAATAGCAATTATGTGTAAGAAGAATCTACTCAATATCAGCAGTAGCCTACTTATTACTGTTTTTATTTTTTTTTTATTTTTTTTTATTAATGTCCCTATATTTTTGCACTAGATCCTTTGCTGCTGTAGCACTGAAATCAATAAGGCTTATCTTAATTTTTAAAAATGAATAAATAAAATGGCATTAAGGGTGGATTTATTTCATAAGTCTTAACCGGAAGCGCTGCTCTTGCTTGCGGCTGGCTTGACGCTGGCTGAGTATGGCAGCTCTCCTTCCCGGTGAAAATAAAGTGTGCGGTGTCCTTGTGTTTCGTCAGAAAGCGGAGGAGCCGCGGTCGGTGTCGGAGCATCAGCGAAGCAGACCAAGCAGTCTTGGGCCGGACCGTCACCATCCCCCTCGGGCGTCAGGAAGCGCCTCCCCCCCTCGCCACCTCCTCCTGTGGGTGATCCCCGGCATGTGGAGCCGCTTTCTCCTTGAATGACCTACACGCCACCTCTGCCAGGAGCGGTTGCTTCATCCCAGCAGAGCACCTTGTGGTCTGGAGGTTGTGTTCACGCAGCGGGCAACAGGTCACGGCGAGTATCCAGCGGGCATCGGGCCGACTCCGGAGCAGCTGACCCGGTATACAAAGTCAATTTATTCCCCACCGTGGCAGCGACGGGAGCTGCAGAGCGGACGGAGGAGCGCAAGTCGCGGAGCTGACAGTCAATGTTTGGACCGGATCGTTAACGACACCGACACTGCGGAGCTTCGTGGCGTTCACATGATGTACACAATCACCAGAGGTCCCAGCAAACTGGTTACACAACGGAGGACAGGTGAGTGGACGTTACGCAAAGCCTGATGTAACATAACATCACTCCGACTCTGCTGCTGTAACTATTATGAAGCTTTTAAATCTAAACTACCAACTCTTGTGCTTCAGGTCCAACACAACAGGTCGAGAGCAAATTCACCGACTTGAAAGTCAAGCCGACGTCTTGGCTCACGTCAAAGTAAGTATCCGTCTGCTCGTTTTTAGTCATTTATTTGTATTTTTGCAGTTTTATTATTATTATTGTTATTATTATTGTTGTTGTTATTATTATTTACGTGCTGCTGATTGAGCAGGCCCAAAATACTTTGCACGTGCGCCCCAAGTGCGATCATGTAACGCCTCGCTGTGACCTGCATCCATTATCGGACGCGGCTCCTGGGTCGTTACCGGCCCCGCTCTCAGGTGTCACCCTTCAGGCTGAGACGCTCGACGGTGCAGCCGGCGGCTCTGCTACCTGTGTCGGCCTGTTAGCGGCCTGTGAAGCCGATTCTGGGATCCCACCTGTCCTACTCTGTGCGTCCTGCAGGCGCTGCTCGGAAATGCTTTAATACCAAATGCCACTTAAAGCTGCACTGAGCTGCTGGTGCGTTTGGAACAGTCGGCAGTGCAGTCTAGCTCTTCCACAAGGGAAGTAAACAAGGAGGACAAAATAGCAGAAATACCCATTAGTGGAAGAAGTATTCAGATCTTAAGAAGAAAAATCCTACTTAAGTTAAAGTGCAGCAAACTGTTGGGGCATATTTCGCCCCTTTGTATCCCATGAATTAAAGTCTCACATGTTCCCAGAATGTCTTTTAGTTTTTCAGCTCAAAATACTGCAAAAAATAATAATAAATGTCACCATAATTATATTACTCCTGGTCCTAGTCCTGTTCTAAATGGGCTGTTGTAGTGTCTGTATCTTTAAATGCCCCTGAGCTGCTGCCGTCTACGCCCCCTTCAGGAAGAAAACTCTCTCTGTGTCTGTGATTGACAGCAGAGGTGAATAATTGTGTGAGATCAGGACTTTCTGTCACTTCTAATTTTCTCTCTTAATTAATATGTTGCTGAATTAACTGCACAGCTGAGAGACAGCAGGAGAAAATAGTAGAAATATACATTAGTGGAAGAAGTATTCAGATCTTTTACTTGAGTAAAAAACCTGCATGAAAAATCCTACTTAAGTTAAAGTGCAGCAAACAGTTGGGGCATATTTTGCCCATTTGTGTCACATGTTCCCAGAATGTGTCTTTTAGTTTTTCAGCTCAAAATACTGCAAAAAATAGTTAATTTCACCATGATTATATTACTCCTGGGCTGTTTCAGTGTCTGTAGCTTTAAATGCTGCTGTCTACGCCCCCTTCAGGAAGAAAACTCTCTCTGTGTCTGTGATTGACAGCGATCATTTGGCATTAATATATTGTTGAATTAACTGCACAGCTGTTGTTTTTAACTAAAATGTTTGCTGAGTTTGTTAGTTTAGTTGTGGTTATAAAACCTGTATTTGAAATGGCTGTGCAGTGACTGCTGGTCAACCTGTCATGTTAATAGGTTACATCTCAGTCACTATTTAATACTTGTTCCATTGTCTGACAACAGAAAAAGAAAAATATGTCAAATGTGAACACCTTTATTGAGAAATCGGCTGTATTATAATGCAGTATACGTGAGCACAGAGAACAGGAGATAAATGCAGTAACTCACACAGTCCTTGTTTATGGGTTTCAAATCCATTTTTATAATGTTTTTTGGCTGTCAAACTTTGAGGTGTAAAGTAAAAGCTGTTCAGATATGAAGACATTTCCTTCCACAACTAGATAGTCTTCCAGCATTTAGAATGAGCAGCTGCTTCACCAAGTTTATTTACTTTCTAGAGCTGCTTCTGCTAACTTTAAAATGTCTCAGCAACAAATAAAGCTACCCAAATGTTGGCTGCAAGAGTGAACACAGAAGTATTCATGCACTCCCAGCATCTAAGGAACTGAAGACCTAACTGGACTGCTTTCAGTGATGGTAATGTTACCACAACAATTGGAAAATCTTTAGTGTTAGCATATTGTGTGTCTAATCTGGCTAACGTTACCATTAGCTTGGATCGTAAAGCTGAGGGTCATTCAGAGATGGTGGAAACTTTAAGAACAATTTGAAATGACTGGTTGGGTTACTATGTTTCCTAGTCGCCTGTTGTGCCTAAACTCAGCCAGTACAGTCCTTTACATCTGCTTCCTTCTCTCCTGCTCTCTGTGCTCACATATACTGCATTTCAATACAGCTAAAGCTGTTTTCATTTACATAATTTTCTGTTATCAGACAACGGTATGAAGCAGTGACTAAAACACAGCATATTAGCACTACAGTGTATGTGACAGTCAGTTCCACCAAGCCACTGTGTAGTGGAGCTGTTAACAACTTATGGACGTCAGCTTTGTTTAATTGTCCAAAGTCAAAAGGTTTTGAAACTGCTGGTGCAAACTTTTGTTTAAAATCTTCATCTTAAAAGTAACTAAAGCTGTCCGTTGTCAAATAGATTTAGTAGAGCTGAAAATATAATATTTCCCTCTGAAACCGCTGGCCTCACCACCTGCTATCCTGCTATCCCCACCCCCCTCATCCCCAATCTCACCCCAACCGGTCGAGGTAGATGGCCACCTTCCCTGAACCTGGTTCCCCACCCCCCCATCCTAGATTTTTTTTTGGTTCCTTCCCACCATCGCGGACTGCTTGCTCATAGGGAACCCAAAGGCTTGGATTGTTGGGTTTTCTGTTCTCTGTTTATAATTCATAAGGTCTTTATCCTACTATGTTAAGTGCTGTGAGATGACATATGTTGTGAATTTGCGCTTTATAAATAAAATAAAATTGAATTGAATTGAATTTTCAACGAAATGTAGTGGAGTGGAAGTTTAATGTAGCATAAAATGGAAAAACTGTAGTAAAATACAAGTACCAGAAACTGTACTTATGTACAGCACTTGAGTAAATGTACTTTCTACCACAGGAAACACCACAGTGTACCTCAGTGCATTTCACAAACTACAGAATCTAAAATGTCAGTCACAATGATTCAGCACTTTCACAAAACTGTCATCAGTGTATGATGTGTTGCTTTTGTAATTACGGAGCATGATTCTAGTGCAGTTTGAGTTGAATTTGAAAGCAGAAAGTATATTAACAATCAGAAATTAAAAAGTAGATTTTTGTGTTATTGCATCAGACTTGATATCTGCACCAATATTTAATACATACAGTATGAAAGAAGATATTCTGTCATGAACTGTATGTCCTTAGTTGAAATGCATTCTGACAACTATATAGATTTTTCTGCAGACTCATTGATGATAAAGACTCAAGTTATTGTTTGTTTTGTCCAACAAACAGGTTGAGAATAACACTACATGCTGTTAAGTCAGTTTACAGGCCTGTCAGTCAACCATGAAGTTGCCTGAATTCAACCTGCATCATTTTTTAGCTTCACTGTGAAATAGAGCTCCAGTGCTTTGTGTTGGTATCGACTGTCCCGATCCACAAGCAGCTGACCTTCTGCAGTAAACGTCCTCTCTGTTCATTTCAGCTCTCCGCCCCCAAAGATCGTGTTCAATCGTCCCAATGGGAAGCGCTACCACAGTGCAGCCACACAGAAGACCGAGAGCCCCGCAGAGGGATTCACTCCTTCACACGAGGAGAACGTCAGATTTGTGTATGAAGGTGAGGATCAATAGATGGAAGGGCGATGAGGGTCACAGTGCAAAGTCAGACCTCCAGGACAAGAAGCCAGTAGAGATTTCTTTCTCTCAAGGTTAAAGGGTTGGAGGTTGTGACGGTTGAAAGTAAGAAATCAGGGTGGGCAGGTGTTCAAAATCATATGTTTTGCTAACCAGGATCAGGTAATCCATCTTGTTTTTGTGATGTTTTTTAAAAGCAACATTAGATTGGATCACCTTGATCCAGATACAAACTTAGAGGCAGCTCTGCATAGGACTGTGCTTTCAACCACTCTCTGGTGCAATTTTTCACAACATTTTGGATGCACTGGCATCTGCTCTGAACACCATGAAACTCAAAATGTTTATATTTTAGATAACAGAATAGGGACAATAGTCTGTAAAGTGTGTCTGTGTTTTTCCCTACTTATCCAGACCAGACAAATGGTAAAAATAACTTCCATACTTCTTACTGCATAAGCCTGGGGTCACAACTGCAAGAATTCAACAAACTGTCTGCAGGATTTCAGAAGAGTGTGTTGCCTCCAGTCAGTTAAAGCCTAACAATGATTAAAAATCATGAGTCTGCACTATTCACCCCATCTTCACGTTTACCCAGAATGCACTGGCCAATAAATGACTATCTGTGTTACTGTTGGACTGCTGCCAGTAAAGACTGCTTTGTGCTGCTCCTTTGTGACCACAAAGTTTAGCTCAGGGTAGAGCGCTTCACTTGTATTCACTGCTTGCCTAAAGAAAAACCTCCATCACACTCTGTCAACTTGCTTTAAGACAGAAAACTTGTCGAACTTGTTTAGTATTACAAAAAAAAGAAAAAAATGAAATTACAACCAGACATGTTTAGCTAGTGTTTCACCCACCCCCATGCAACAAATGCAACTAGTTTAAGTGTATTTGTTCTTTATATTTGACATCCTTGCAGTAGTTAAAGTTACACAGGATGCACAATCGAAAAGTAAATAATGTGTGGCTCAACGTTTGTTTTAAAGACCCTTCAACAGAGACTAAACTTTGAGGTTTATCTCGAGGTTAAGGTGGAAACCTTCACCCCCTGCTGATAAAAACACACCACAAGCCTGTCCAGTCCTTTCACAAGGTGACCAGTCTGCAATAGTGTTGGCAAATCAGCTTTAAAAGTGGTTTGTGAGGAGCCTAGGGGGTGTTTGAGTGTAAGGGAAGAGTTCAGAAATATAGAAAAGACAAAAAAATGAAAGAAACCGGCATCCAGGTTGCAATTAAAACTGATTTTCCCAATGACTAAGTACATGTGTGGTTGGTTGTTTGTTTGTTTGTTTGTTTGTTTGTAGTATGGCAGGAGGTGGAGCAGAAGCTGGAAGACAGAGACAGTGGAGAATCAGCCAACAGCCAAGGGCCCGTTCAGTACACCGAGAAGACCCCCAGTGCTGCGATGAAGAGTAAGAACCTCTGATCACACAGCTGCATTACTTCAAATAAGACAACAAAGTAAATCTGCCGTCATGAAATCTAATCTCACTATGATTTTATGGCATCCGAACAGATAACCCTCACTGTGTGTTTATTATACAGGTTCTTTAAACCTGTCAGGGGAACCGAGTAGCTCTTCTCATCTCTCCGAAAGAATCGTTGTGCCAAGCATCTTTTGTGTTGACTTTATCTGCAGCCAGAGGGCAACTGTTGTAACAGTCTTTCTTTTTAATTTACCTTCGGTTGATGAGAACCCGGCCGTTCCAGACAAACCAGTCATGGCTGCTGATTGTGGTTTTGTCTAGGTTTACACACTCACCTGTCTGCCGATCTCTCCTCTGCCGATCGCTGGTCACAAAGGTTGGATAATCTGCCGAGTTATTTTTAATTTAATTAGAACAACTGAGGATGTTGGCTCCTATAAACAGTAGTTAAAATGTGAGTAATTCAACAGCTTAAATGTAGTGCGTTTCAGCTCAAGGGACCCTTGGAACTTTCATAAGGAGTTTTCTTGAATCTTCCAGCGTTTGGTTGGTTGTTTGGCTTTTTTAAATCATGCATGGCGTTATGGATATCAGTTTCCCATTTTGCAGAACAGAGTGGTCTGGCTGCTCCTCATTATCACTCTGCTCTAGGGAAAAAATATCACCTTGCAAAGTAGCCATAAGGGAGTTGTTTTTGGTGGAGCATGCAGGGAGGCAAGCGCTGTCAAAAAACTAGCCTTGCTGCTCGATCCAAGTCCTATGCAAAACTTGAAATAGTCAGTGTGGTATCCCAGAGTTGTTGTCGTTTCCTGTTGTGAAAGGGATTTTGAAAACGGTAACGTAGATTGTGGAAGGGGAGGAGAAAGCAGTGTGAAATGTGCAACCAATAGGCTTATACTCACAGTCTACATCTGGTGAGTCAGACTAGAAATGGCAGTGTTAAATCTGAAACGACTATTAGATAAATATTGCTATGACATGTTTAATCCGTCCAATACTTTGGTTTGTGACAAAAGTCCGGCAAAACTAATGACATTCTCATGAGCCTTAGATGTACTTTGTGTTTAGACCCAATTATAAAATGTTATCATGCTAATGCTCTGAACTATAACCTACATGATAAACATTATACCCACTAAGCACCAGCATGTTAGTATGCTGATGTATGTATATCTCGAATTTGTTGTTGTAACTTTATTTCACAGATATGTGGTTTTTGACAGAGAGAAACTGTCCAACCTTACATTTTCACTCACTGTGGGTTCAGTATAAAGACCTGCACCTCTATGGAAACAGCACAACAATGAGAATTTAGAAATATCTTCTGTGCAATGTGACACAGTTATGTTATGAATCATTAAACAAAGAAAAAAAAGTTGTTTTCTTATATTACTGTTGTTATATTACTGTACTACAAATGTTACTAATACTGGGGGGGAAAGCTGACTGTACATACTATATGTATTTTACTGCTTTCATTTTGAATTAGTTTCAATATTTGCCTCCTATCTGCTCTGTGTAAACTCAGGCTGCAGTTCCATCAAAAAGCTGAGTCACTAATGACCTCTTGTTTGCACCAAGGAGAGCAGAATTTTTAGTTTTTTACAGATTGTAGTTAAAGCACATTGTTTATACTTGACAATGTTTTAAATGAGACATGTAGAATAAAGTGATTTTGATGACATCTAATTTGGTTAACTTTCCCGATAGAACGTCATGTCACAAAAGGTAAATCTGAATCTGTTTCACAGTTTTTGGATCTGATAAATGGTTATTTTGGTGACTTTTTTTAAGGACAACATGCCTTTCAAACCCGCGGGCAGGTTTTGGGGGTTTGAGGGTTAAAACAATTCTGTTGCAACGGGTAACTAGGTAACTTTGTGTAAGAATACACTCATGTATATATTTTTAAATGAATGACTTATGCATTTATGTGACAATTTAATAAGTGATGGACAAAAGCAGATTAAGCTTTAATCCTTTGTCCCCTGTGGTGGTGTTCTTTCTGTGCAGACTTTGTGCCCATAGACCTGGAGGAGTGGTGGGCTCAGCGCTTCCTTGCCAACATTGCCAACCTGTCATGACTGGTTGAGGCTTTGAGCCGGGACACGAAGCGCCGCGTTGATGCTCAATCGGTGCATCAGGGTGGAAAAGAGGCAAGTCCGTCTCCAGGATCTGCAGTGTTGTGCGTAATTTGGAATCTGATTTGACGCCCTGTGCTTCACACTGCTGTAGAGAAATCTGGGTGCACAACACAGAACCGCCAGCCTCCCCAATGCAACAGCAGCGACCTGACTGTGAACTCTGGACAGCATTGGCTTTGTGTTGAGCGGCTTTAAAGGACCCGTCTCTCTACTTGAATGACGTATCAGATAGAAGCTGTGAGATTTTTCTTGTTCAAGAATCTGCCTCCTTCCTCAAGTGTGCTCAGCTCTCTATGTACGTCTTGGCTGATCTTTGGATATAAAGCTACTGAAGAGCAAAAAAAGTAAAATGTTTTTCAAAATACTTCCTGTGTGATGGGATTTCTTTGCAATTAATTAGGCCATATTGTGTTGTAGTGCACAACCCACCTGGCTGGTTGTATAATACAACAAGCCGACGATTACCTTTTGCATTATTAAATATCATATGAGATTACAAAGGTTGTATTAAACCTATTTCAGACATGAAAGTGTTTTTTCTGTAACAATTTTTAACTTAAAGTGGCTGTTTGTGACCACGGGCCTCAGCAACATTTATCTTGTTTTATTTTCACAATGGGCTTCATAATAAATGACACATGTGCAAACACTTAAAATACAACCTGTCTTGATGAAACACATATTTACATAACTTTAAACCTGCTCTCTCTATGGATGCAGGCTGTCGAGAAACAACTTTAACTCTTCATAATCCTAAATTTCCACATGGCGTATTCAGCCTGAAGGTTATTAGGAAACAAATGTTCCAAGCTCTGAATTAAAACCTGCCAACTTAAACAGTTTCTGTAAAACTTTGGCAGTCAAAGATTCAAATCATGGCTCCAACAACTTTTTTCCTACTTGCCCCTCGTTCACGTGCTTTTGCCCCCTTCTCTGTCCTCTTGCCCCGCCTGCGGCTGGGTGCAGAGTTGCCCGGCTTGGCCGTGGTAAAGGTGATGCACTGAGAGTCCAGGTAGTCCACCAGCTTGGCGGCTCCAAGGCGGATCCCGGCCGCCTTGAGTTGCTGCTGGAGCTGGGACAGAACCAGAGGCTGGTACTGGAGGATCCGACTGTAGAGCTGGGAGTCGGACAGGATGAAGGAGCGCACCGCCTGGAGGCGATCCTGGAGGCGGGACGCTACTTGGGAGGACGAGATGCCGCCATCGCTGTCAGAGTCGCCATCAGAGGAGACGCACAACTCTGGGTTGGACCTGATGAGAAGAAAGTGGTTGGATACTTTATTTATAAAAGGTATAAGAAATCTACAACGAGCAGATGTTTATGTGACAATATAATTAGACCTTCTTACAAGCCTGATTAAAATATCTGCACTTTTAAATATACGTTCTCTCTCCAAAAAACAGGAACACTGAGCTGCTCACAAGATGAGACAAAGTAAAACTCACACAAAATGTTTCCTAACTATACAATAATTCACCATCCTATAACAGTAATTCACAAAATGGATCAATCTGCATGTTATTGTCTCGAATAATGGAAAAATGCTGAAGCTGTAAAATGGCAAAACAATTTGTATAATTTCCTAGTGCCCAATGAAACTTATCCATATGTCCTGTTTTGTTGGACTGACAGACCATAACTTAAAAGTAAAAAAATACACAATGATATAAAAGAGCGAAAACCAGAAAATCATTGAACAATAATGTAAGAATCTGGTGCTGTTGGGGGACTTTGCTTGAAAACTGACACCTGAGGATAGTTTGTATTATATATTTCAACATACTTGTGACTTGTGTACTTCAGTGTGAGTGCATCCTGTGCAGTTGTAAGTTGTTATAGAATTTCTTGAAATGTGAAAAAGAATTGCCTCGTGGGGTCATTTTGAGCCCTCTGCATGAAAAATTACTAAAAATGTCCACAACAAGCATTTTGTTTTGGGAATCCATTGCCATTCTACATTGTGTGATTGTCCACGCGCCTCATCGATCTTTACATCGATTTTATTCACCGTCATATATTTTTGCAGGATCTTGCATCTTTGAAGTGAGAAATTTACATTCACTCAATGTATTTAAATGTCTGCATTTAGCAGCAGTTGATTTAACATTTTTTATTCAATTTCATTGTTATTAGTGACACACAGAGAGGAAAGGCTGATCTCATTTTACTAACTTCAGCCTCCTTCTCTCCTCTGTCCTCCTGCCCATGACCCAGAAATTACCCTTGGCATACTATCATGAAGGACATTTTAATTCCTGAAATCCATCTTGAGGACAGAAGAACACTCAATTATAATACATGTCACTTTGTATTTGTATAGTACTTCTTTGTGTGCTAAATAAAAAATAAAAATCTGTGGAATCTGTACACTCACGTCTCTGTTAGGGGTCACTATGATGCAAGGAAAGGAGTTAAGGAAGTGGGAAATGAAAAGTGGAGTATGACTCTGGCCTCTTTGTGTTTCTGTTGCCAAAACTCATGTGAAATATGCTATAATGTTACCTAGATGTTGATGTGCGGTAGGTGAAATGTGTTTATTGTGACATCTTCTGACAAAAATGTTCAGTCAAACAAAATAAATAAGGTGATGACTGTAGATGTTTGACGCACAAAGTGCAAGCAAAAGTGCGTTCAGTATCAGACGTTCTTCACCCGAGCGATAAATGAGCCGGAACACATTGCAGCCGGACAGTATTGATTTGAGCTTTCTGAAATGATGTACTCAAGTGTGCAGTTATGCAACACAACAACACAATCTGCACACCCGTATACACTGAGTACCTTTCAGATTCTTCGCTGGCTGCAGTTGAAGAGGTGTTGGAGCCCTGCGAGGCCGACAGCAGCTCTGCTTCTTCCTCTCTGTGGTGTTTCACAGGAGACATGGCAGTAAGCGCTCTGGGTTCTTTAAACCGGACACAGGAGGCGGGTCTGCTTGGAGGAGGCTTCATCTGAGCCGTCCGGCCTGCAGAAGGAGCCTCGTCCTCAGAGTCCGAGCTGACCAGCTGATGGGTGTACTGGTGGATCTCCTTCAGTTTGAGGATCATCTGGCGCTTTGGTAAAGGCCGAACGCCGAACCTGCGCCGAGGAGAAAGTTGAAGGCATTTGTGATGGAGAGACAAACAAGCAGATGGGCAGCAGGAAAGCAGCCTGAGACAGAGCAGAGCCAGACAGGTTAAGCTGTGACACTGGGGGAGGTAATCAGATAGTTCCTCACTTAATTGCCTTGATGAGGAAAAAACCCTTGGTCCTTGTTTAACCTTTTTTTAAACATAACGTAACAGAGATGAAAGCGAACCGACTGACCTGTTGAGCTTGCTCTTGAGTTCTGGTGTGTCCATGTCAGAGTAGTGCGGCAAGGGAGTGATGGGCACCAGGGAGCCTTTTGGGCGCCTTTTATTGCATGTTGATACTGATGAGACGCAAACAGGAAGACATTGTTTAGTCTACAGTCTGATTTCAGCCCTGGAATTGATCAATTTATCATTAATTATTATCATAAAACTGCATGTAGTGACAACAAATGTTTAAAGTTCTTTAAATAAATCCCTAGAAAGTAAATGCAGTGTAGCTTTAAGATAACATTTACATGATATTTAGGGTATAATAAAGTTCAGTAATTACGTGTTTTAAATTAGATTTCAGTTATTCAAATCGAGGATGTAAGGACAGAGAATATAATCTGCTATGCCTATTGTAAAGCCCTCGATTCCCTTATGATGTGTAATATTGGGTAATATCAAATTAAATTGATTTGACAAAGCAACTAATTGAACAAACAATTGCAAATTAAATGACTGAAGTTGTACCCTAAATTTATCAGTTATCCCTCACTGTTACCAATTAGTTTCGATTAGTCAAATAGCTGATTATTTCAACCCAGAAATTAGATGCAGCAATAGAGGATGTGTTAAGAGAAACAGTATTTAAGCAATACTATAGTGTGCTGACTTTTGACTGACCACTTGGTTTCTACATATATAATTTAGGTCTGTCACAGTCATGAAATGAATTAATTGGTTGATAATTAATTATTATAGAAATAATTCTGATTAAAAATGTGATTGTCTTTTTCTGTTCATTTTATGCCTCTATTAGTTTTAGATGAGTGGTATTAGCGGCTTTGACTGCCACCATTTTGATGCAAATCCAACAAATTGCCTTTTTTATTTGTCTTTAAACCACAATGTGCCCATAGCAGTGTGGTGGTGTTGAAACTAAAGTCATGACGTTAATGTCAATTGATGCTCATCAAAATGCAGGCAGTCGAAAGGAGTCAAACCACAGCAGAAAAAGGAAGCTCAAATTATTAATCGAATTATAATCAATTAGTTGTCAGCTATTAAGTTAATCACCAACTATTTTGTTAATCGGTTAATTGGACTGAATCATTTTTAAAGAAATCAATTCATAACTTTTCAAGTTGTCTTGCTAACAAACAAACAAACAAACAAACGGACAAACGCCGGCAAAAACATAACCTCCGCTGCTGCGAGGTAATAATTCTGTCTTCATACAGGACAATATTTTATTGATTGTGACAAATGACCACTGTCAGCTCATATAATTGCGACTAGGTGATAAAGTAATACTTGTGACCTTGTGCTCAGGCCTCTGTGTACCTCTTGTCTCCATAGGCAAAGAGCAAAAACTATTGTCTATTGATCCTTTAATAACGCTTCAAGATATAGAGACCATTAAAATTCTTAGGTAAAGAAAATATGTGTTCATGATTTAGGCCTCAGACTTTTGGTAGTATGTAGATTTACCAGATTTGTAGGTTACAAAAAAAAATTGTGCCAGATCACAAGTACTGTATGCAATGTAAAACTGCTTACCTGGGGTTTTGAGCTGTGCAGACGGGTTCACCCTCTGAGAGAGAGAAGGAACCTCCTCTTCTTCTTCCTCCTCCCAGCTGTCCCATATTTTGGAGTCCAGGAGGCCTTTGTCAAACTCTGGTGAAGTCCGTGTGTTGGGGTTAGGCAGTGAAGGGGTGAAAGAGGGGCCTGGAGGGGCCTCTAGGCTGCTGGATGGTTGCTGACATTTCGGTGGAGAAGGGGTAGTCACACTGTCACGGTTATTTAATGACTGAACACTGTGGTTAGATGGTGGAGAGGCTGTTTCTTGTTGTCCCAGGCTGCGCTCTTGCTGGCTGGATCGTTCGCTGTCCTCCAGCCTCAGACTGAAGCAGCCTGGATTGGCGTCCACACAGGCGTCCAGACCCCACGAGTCATTGAAAGCTATGGGAGGCTCATCCATGTCCAAGAAACTCTGCTGGAAACTGGACTCTGCACCATGTACCTCTCCTGTTTCTCCTTTTGCATCTTCCTGCTCTTCACCACCCATGTCTTTATTATCTCCTTCTCCTTCCTCATTTCTTTGTTTCTTTCTCGTCAGCTCAAGCCCTGCGTTGTCTCTGCTGTGGGACTCAACAGAATGTTGACTTTGGCTGGAGGACTTGCTGTGTCTCTTTGAACTTTGAAGACCGCTGTGAGAGGAAGAAGAGGGTCGCTCTGAGGGGTCGGACAAAGGCGAAAGATGAAAGCTCCCTAATTCTGTTTTCTCTGAGCTTTCTGAAGGTGCCGACCTCTGCTCATCAGGGTCAGTGTGGAGCGGTGAGGCAGCGAGAAGAACAGGGGCCTGGTGAAGTTCTGTATGAAGGGGAGTGCTGCTGTGAGGTTGAAACTGCAGGTGGAGAGGGGTGTCCTGCTTTAAGGAAGCCTTGAGGGAATGAGAGTGAGTACGTTTGGACGGGGAAACTGCAGAAATACTGCTTTTACTAGGAAAAACATTGAGGTCCAAGCTGGAGCTACTAGGGACCCTCCTGTTCAGCTTTAACCTGGAGACACTGTCCTCTGTTGGGCCAACGGGGGCAGAAACTTTGGTTGGACTATTGAAGGTGTGAAGCATGCTGTTGTTAGGTAAAGCAGGAGAAGCGAAAACAGAGGATGAAGGTGGGGAGGCGTCACCTTTAGGGAACAGCTGTGTCCTGCACATGCTGCTTTTGGTCTGAGTGGAGCTACTCGTGCTGCTTCTTCCAGGCTGGACTGGTGTGGACGGGATCAGCCAGGAAACTTCTGGAGAACACGCTAATGGATCACCAGGACTTAACTCCAAACTGCTGGACTCTTTATTCTCCAAAGAAGGTTCATTTGGTGGTGGGATCTGCTTGGATTTAATCTCTGTGTAGTTCTGGACGCAGGGAGAACACGGCGAAGGACTGCGAGAACTAAGAACAGCAACATCCACCTCCATCTCCTCGCTGGAGTCAGACAACACTATGAGCTCTGGTTCCTCTTTTTTCTGAGGGGAATCAGTCGGAGGAGGGACGCAAATACTACGACGACCTTGGCTTTCCCGCTTCAAAAGCGCATCCTGTTCGACAGCATCTTCTCCTTTGTCTCCACCTCCACCCAAGTCATCCATTGGACCAGGGGACAGACCTGTGGTGGGCAGGTTGGATGTACTGGGTGGAGGACTGAGGGAAAGGTCGTCAACTAAACTTGCTGAGGACTGAAGCAAAGTTCTGCCAGATAGGGCGGGTGATGGTTTATGAGGAGACTTGTGTTGTTTGGATTGAAGAGTCTTTGTCGGACCAGAGGTAGAGCCTAAGGAGGAGCGATCTCTTTCCTCATAGACCCCCCATGACTCTGAAAAGAGACGGTTGTAGCTGCGATCCAGGCTGGGGTCTGGCTCAAGCTCAGAGTTGGGCTGCAGGCTTTTTTCACAAAAACCTGTTTTGGCATCTGTAAGTTTTGTGAACACTGCATCGCCAACTTCTTCTTCATCGACTCTCTCCTCCTCAACCTCCTCCTCCTCCTGGCTGTCTGTCTCCTCCCTCATCCTCTGCGTGGCGGCAAACTCGTAGATCTCCTCCAACTCTTCCTCATTCACTTGTTCCTCACGAATCTCTCTGTCGCCTGATGTGACCTCATCGGCTTGACGGTCCTCCTCCAGACGCCTCCCCTCATCCCTTCCTCCATCTGAATCTGCCCCATCGTCATCTTCATCCTCTTCGTTCCACATGGAGCGGAGTAGCTCCTGGAAGGCTTGGTCTGTTTGGTTGTTGATATTCTCCTCCTGGTTCACGTAATCTGCCTCATCTCCCAGAGCTGCTGCCTCCTCTTGGTGGAGCTGACAAAGCTGCTGTAGCTCCTGCAAGTCAAACCTTAAACACAAAAAGAGGGACAGAAAGTCACAACACTGTATTCAGTCTTTCTTCGCAAATTTCAATATAGGTCAAAAAATAACTTCAGAAGTCTTGGGTCAAAAAAACTTGATTTAACTTGAAGCTAGTAATACTTAACAGGGCATTCTTTGCTGTGATTATGGGATGCACATAACCACAGTAAACTAGTTTCAGGCTTCTTTACAGTTATCAGAACCAATGTCACTTAATGCAGTATTGGGCCACATACAAAAACAGAAAAAAGCACAGGAAGACCACAAGTTAGATTTCTGTTCCAAGAGCAAAATTTGGATTGTACAAACCACTAGAGCTGGAATAGAAATCTAAAAACTGTAACTACAAAAGATGTCCCATTCTTTCTGAAAATCCTTACTATTGTCTGGCCTTTAAACTAACCTGGATGCCAGCTCCAGCATATGAGGCTGCAGTGATGCTGGGATGGAGCAGTGGGCTGTGTAGAGGTACAGCAGCAGAGTGAACACTGCCTGGGCTGGGACGTCATTTATTAACACCCTCTTAGCTGCAGGCATGGCTTCCTCCTGCACTCCAAAACCACTTTCATGCACCTGTGAGAGGATCAAAGCAAGAGAAAATGATTGGAGAAGATGCATATAGGATAAAAGAGCAGATGGCATGTCTGAGCAAAGAGGCTTTAATGCAGAAGTGAATTTTTAAACTGACAGGAAACCTGTCTTTTAAAGGTGGAGTATATGATTCTGATCCAATACACTTTCTGGCAAAGCTCAGATTGTGTAAATGGGAAACAAAGCAGCTCCAATCCACACAACACTCCTATCTTTCCCAATGTGTCCTGTGCAGGACAGGGGGAGTATATAAATAAAGGACAGAGAGAAGGACAGTAAATCTGACACATTGTAATTATTTTAAATATGCTCACTTGCTAAATATCACAACCAAATAGCAGATTTTACCTTTATTACGTACCTTACAAGTAAGCAAAATAATACATATACTACACTTTCTATCCTCATCCATTTTAAAATTAATTTAAAGTAATGTTACATGTCTTAAAGGCAGAAAAATGTCATAACTCATTCACATTGTCTCTGTGAGATCATTGACATAGATGCTATGTGTTTAACTCACTCTTAATCTTCATGAAAAACTGTATTAAAGTCCCCCTTCCGGTCATTGATTAAATCCCTAAAAACTCCTTTCTGTGTATCAAAGTTCAATATTTAGAAGTTTTTCTCCATGAGAATAATCCCCCTGCCTTCAAAACGACTAAAATGTGCAAATCTATGACCTCCCTGCCTTGCCCCATCCACCCCTCCCTACTCACTGCAGCTCTAGCACACCAGCTCACCTACAGCTCTGCTCATACACAGTAAAACTACTCTACACAATGATTAGTTGTAATATTGGAGTGCTTTAGTTTTCCTGTTCGAGGCAGAAACTAATTCTGCAAAAGAATAATGATTCTGCAAAGTGCCATCCCACAAAAATTGGTTCTTTAGGTCTGTTACATATGAAGCCCCTGAAATCCAAGTTTTTTTAGATTGTCATCAGTACACTGCAGTTTCAAGATGGAAATGCTTCACCGTGGTGTTGACTGCTTGCTTTCTTCATATGTCTTCCAGCATATAAAAAATCCCATATGGACATGTTAACAAGGTAAAAAACTTCCTCTTTAATTAGCTCTCTTTCCATTATACTATTATAACTATACTAATTAAGGGAGTACTTATAAACTCTTCTTGTATGAAATGTATTATTTTAAATCAACCTACACAATTATGTATCCCTGGTCTAACAGCAGGGTTTTGCTTTGCAACACAACAGCAGCAATAACTGTTTTACCATTTCAGCCAGCAGGGGGCAGCGAGCGTACACCATGAAGGAATGAGCAAAGTAGATCTCTCCACTGTCCACCTGGAGCTGCACATCACTGAGCTGGGGGTTGTTCACCATGCTGCTCAGGTCTGACGCCAACCTGGACAGCGCCGCCTACAGGGAAAACACCAGGCTGAGGTCAGTGCACAGTAGACACTCCGGACGAGATGTACTACAGTAAACTGTATGTATGATATCAGTTAGGAAGCTCTCTTTAAAGTGGATCTATCAGACATCAGGGAGGTAAAGCTAACCAGAGCACAGGAGACATCATGTATCATACAATATAACAGTGTGCTTTGGTTATGATACATGTGAACAGACTTTTAATTTAGAAAAACTAAGAGTTGAAAATGAAATCAGAAAAGGCATCATTTTCATTTCTATCTTTCAAACTAATTTGAAGAATCTTATTGTGTGAAATCAATACATTGAAGAAAACATGTCAGTTTACCGTGTAGGACAGTCGTGAAATGGAAAGCAATGAATGTAGGCAAGACAAAAGAAAAGGTACTCACAAGATTTGGTCAGACACAATGGATGGAAAATATGAGAATTAAGAACCCAGGTGGGAAATAGTAATCATGACTATAGCATAATAAGTTGTCTCACTGATTGGCGGCTGCTTGTTTCTTTGACTGCTCTTGGCTGATCAGTCGTCCTCATCGCTTGGCTGTGGGTTTCCTCTGAGTTTGTGTTGGCCTTCTCTGGTAGGAAGCCGCTGGAACAGAGATCAGCCTGCTCCTCTGTTTCCTCCTGGATGAAGCCGCTCAGACGAAGGTTTGTGGACAGACCGGCATTGATCTTGTTGTCTGTGGACACAGAGATGATCAGGACCAAAACTTGAGGCTGAGTAAGCTGCTACCATAGATTACAAAAAACTGCAGCAGTGCATGTATGAATTCAAAAGTTTAAATTTAAATAGTGTGCTCTTCTTGGAAGTAATATACAATGAAGGAGTCGCCGTTTTCATTTTTCACCAGAAACAACACCAAAGTTCTAACCAGAAGAGATGAGCTAAAAGCCATTTACACACTGATTTTAAGTGTTTCTGCTAATAGAAAACACTGATAATATAAACACTGTAAGGTACAAAAAACAAGGTTCCCTTGTGTGAAGTATAGCTCAGAAAAAGCTTCTGCTAATAGAAAATCATCTGTCATCTAATTTTTATTTTTCAGTTTAAACACTGATATTGTCACTATTTTCAGTGGGTACAAATTCTAATAAAAATAATGTACCCTAGGTACCGTATACACCAAATAAAAAGATTTTTTTTTATTATCAAAAATTAGCACATTATTTGAAACCTCACTGACTGACATGGGAAGATATGGGAGCTAGCATTCAATGCATAGTACAGGATTTACAATCATAGAGAAAAGAGCAATCATTTTATAATAAGATGACTAAAATTCACTATAAAACTAAAATATGCCCATTTCTCTGCTTGTAGATCCAATAGCATGAATTGGTTCATCATTTTCATTACTTTCACAAATCTGACTTCACAGTAGTTTTTGTATTTCAACAGCATAAAACAATAAAACGTAAACAAGTTTAATAGCTTTTTAATAGGAAATATGAACAATGACTTTGGATAAAGGTATACCTTTGCACTACTTAGCAAGTAACATTTGTGTGTTTTACCTTTGCCAGTGTATCCATCCTGTGTGAGGATCATGCCTTCTTCAGCCAGCTCCATCAGGTCTCGGAAAGCCTGGCTGCTCACCAGAGTAGAGGGAGCTGGTGAGCAGGATGCCATCCTAGATGGAGATGATAGGATGGAGGCCCTGGTCCCTGAGAGAGGAGTTCCTTCAGCCACAGGTTGGACAGAAGACTCAGGCTTGTTGGTGGTGTTGAATGAGGCTGCATCAGTCTAAAAGTGAAGGACAACAGGATTGATTTAACTCGGCTCTGAAAAGTGTATGGGGTTTGGAAAAAGTGAACCCTGGACCGAAGAATGTGGGTACCCAACTGTAAAAAGTTGAAAATCAAGCTGAAAATTATTCACAAGGATGTAAGTCGAACAGAAAAAAACAACAGGAAACATATTTAAGTAGGTACAAGATAAGATAAGATAAGATAATCCTTTATTAATCTCACAATGGAGAAATTTACTCGTTACATTCAGCTCAAGAAAGAACACTCAGGATGTGCAGGATAGGTGGGAAAAGTGCAAATAGATAAATAGTAATAGAATAAACCAAGCATCTGTTCTAGTATTTCCTTTATAAAGTAAAAACATCTGTGCAAAAATATTGCAGCAGACTGTCCGGTCCCAAAAAAAGTTAATAGTGTTTTTATGTTTTGATTTTTATATGACTATGGTTTTTTGGTATCGAAGCAAAATTACCTTTAAAGCCAAAGCTCATATTAACAATAACTGTGATTTTAGAAAAGCAGAATAACATTTGGATCAACTGTTTAAGACAACCAAAACTCTCTCACAGTTTCAGGCACTTAATATGTTAACCTGCCCAGTGTTATTTTTAGAATAGGACAAACTGCTCTCCGTCTCAAGGGGAATTTGATTAAAAAAATGAACAGAGGCCTCACGTTTAGTCTGATTTCAATTCCCCAGTCAGTTCAAACATGTCAGAAACAATAAAATTAAGTATGCAGACATGTGTTCGGTCTCTCACCGTTACCGATTCCTGAGGTGTGAAGAACTCTCTGAGCTCTGGAGCGTAGAAATCAGACACACTGGCGGAGCCTCCGTCCAGCAGTGCGCTTTTCTGCCAGAGGGGGGCAGCACCACCCCAGTCGGGCAGAGTGCTGGGGCAGAAGGTCGGGGTGGGAGGCGAGGGGGGCCGGGTGCGTAGAAGAAGAGCAGAAACGCGTTCCTGCAGCCTCGTCAGGGCCGCCTCAGTATCCTGAACTAGGAGGAGCGGAGGAGGACGAGGGATGGCACCCTTCTTCCTCTTTCCACGTCCCTTACCTGCACCAGGAGAGCAGAGGGTTTAGGTGCTGAATGCATGTGAAAAACATGCACAGAATTTGAATATTTAAAGCATAGTCTCTATTTCAGCCTCTGCACATTTGAGTTCATAGTAATCCACTGTGATCTAAAACCAGTTATTCAAACAACTTTAGTGATACAGTTGGTAAATGTCAAACAGACAGCGGTGTGTACACACTGCTGCAGGCCTTCCCAAAGGTCACATGCAGGAACCTTATACACAAACTATATTCTAAAATATTTGTTCCTCAATGACAAAGACAACATGACAATTTCCTCTAGGGATAACGGTTTCCCAGTTTAAATAAACTTGCTTTTTTACAATAAAACAGTTTTCTTTAAAACAAAAACACAAAATTAGAGCCTTTTCTTCCTCTAACCTGCAGCAGATTGTTTGTACCTGAAATGTTGCCAAGTACACTGTGAATGGGTTTACCAGCAGTTTGATCCCATATTCTGTTGTGTGTAAACATGGAGATGGGGCTGCATGATCATGGAAATAACTGATCTTGCGACATTTTCATTTTTAGCAGTATATATCTTGTGATATTAAAACATATGCAGGAATTTTCACTAAATGACTTGAATAACTATTTGGAAAGAATTTTGTTAGTGAGAGCATCTGCATCAAAAGTAAAAAATCATTTTTCGAGTGTGAGCCGTGTGGAACCTTTCTTATATGGTGTAACACTTGTAAAGGCATCCAAAATAATTTGGATGGCATTCAGATTGGGCTTTGCAGTCGTCTTACAGAGCTCTGTAGTGTCGATCTAAATGTTTAATCAAATTCTTGCCACAGTAATGGCAACATTTGCAAGACTGCCAACAGAGTATCCACTTTTGGTCATCATCATCCTTTCTCTAGCTGTCATATTTCCATACTACTGACAGTTTTGTTTTTTTTTGCCACCAAATATCTTCCTTGTCAGTCTTTCTCTCTTTTTCCTCTCTAATTTTGCTGTGCACACGAGGAGCCTGTATGTTAACAAACTCTGCATCTGGTAAATGAAGTGAAAAAAACATAGTGTAGGGCGCCCCAATAGCCTAGCGGTTATGTCGTGTGACCCACATGCAGAGGCGTAGCGGCTGTGTCAGGTTCGATTCCGACCTAGGCCATTTACCGCATGTCCTTCCCCACTCTCTCCCGTTTCTAACTCTATCCACTGTCCTGTCCTCTCTAATAATAAAGGCATGAAAAGGTCAAAAATAAATCTTTAAAAAAAGAACTCTGGAGGAAATAATATTCAATCAGACGGACATATCTTGTAGATTAGTCATGTAAAAGGAGAACTGTGTTATTTTCTTTTTGCATCAAGCTGCATAAAAAGGAACATGATGTGTTTGATGTTAATGTGGCTGAGTTCACATCCCTTTTCTTGTGTCTACTGCAGACCACCAAAAAGAAATAATCAAGTAAAGTCAAAGGGCAGCTATGAACCAGGCAGTGTTACAACTACACACACAAAGGTATCAGAGTTGACTTGGATGAAACTAAACACTCTTAGATACACTGACTACTGTTAAGTCTGAATTGTAAGAGACAAAACTGAATACAAAAGGACAAAAATACTAATAAAACCAAACTAAAGATTCCGACTTTGTAAAATTGAGTTGAAAAGTCTAATAATTTAAATTGCTGTACAGATACAGTATCATATTGGGTTCGTCCTTCACTAAAGTCACTAACACAAATACTTTTTGTCCTGACGAACACCAATGATATTAGTGACGTTATTGTACCTGCATCTGTCCTCCACTTCAGCAAGGAGCTGTGAGAAGCAGCAATCTCTGGTTGTAGCTGCCTCTCTGCCTCCTCATCCCTCTGCTCCTCCTGCTGCAGGGAGGAGGACAGCGCCAGAGCCACCATGGTTTGTTCATCCAGGGGTTCAGTCTTCTTTCTGGACTTCTTCCTCGCTGGGAGTCCCGGCTTGGAAGGGCCTTTTCTTTTGGTGCCCACAGTCTGTATGCTGAGGAGAAAAAATAGACAACAGCTCGAGTTAAGTTTTATTTTAAGTACTCAAACACAGATGTTAGGTGATAGGCAAGCTCTTCTTACATAACTAAGTTAAGCAAATTATTTCTGTTCATTAGGACTGGATGTTAAACAGTCATCGTCAAAAGTCAAATACATCTAAAAAAAAATTGGGGAGGTGCATCAGTTATTAGTGGTCAACTGTAACCTCAGAGGTCACAGTATCAGAATACTTCCTTGTGGCTCGACTGTGAAGTTCTGAGATTGACTCACTGAGTGTTGGCAGTGGCGGCGCTCTGGTTCTCCTCAGCTTGTCTCTGCAAAGCCTGCAGCAACACAGCCGGAGAGACGCCCATATCTGAGGAGCAGCGCTTCAGGTGGGCCGAACGACTCTTCTGGGATTTGAACTTCTTGCCACAGATGGGACAGTCAAGGACACTGGAAGGTGGAGGAGGAGCTGGAGCGCTCTCTTCACTCTCATCTAAACACCTGCATGAGGGGATTAATCACAAAATATCACAAATATTGAGAGTTGTAGTTTAGAGAAATTCCATACATCTTTAATAGTTAAAAAACAAACATGTACAATATTATGTGACAAAAATATTGAGGATGGGAACGGAAGTTTTTTTCAGTTTTGGTTGTGGTCACCCTTCTCCATGATAGCTTTTATTATTTCAAACTGATTTCATTACGTGTGCTCCGTCACTGAAGCTTCCCTTTTTGGTAATATATTTCTCATTATAGATGAAGATTTATTTTATTTAATTCATCTGATCAGTAGTTCAAAATGCAGTACATCCTCACATCCGAACCAGTACATGTTTGTTATTGTAACTTGAGTCATTGCTTTATATTCTTACTAATAATTTTCAACAACATACACTAATCCAGTTCAATTCTTAATCAAACTTATCACAAAGTTACCTGTTTCATATAGGTTCTGTTTTAGTATTGGATTTGTGCAAATCACTGAGGAGGCCTCAGTGTGTGTCCACCAGTATATTGTTAAATTACTGTTTTTCCTGTTTAGAGGTTCTTGGGGTGTGAACATCGGTCAAGCACCTAAAATTTATATAAATGGTCAGACCTGTTGAGGTGCTGTGTGCGTCCCTCAGGTGTCATGTGTGATAAGTCTTTGTGGCAGATCTGACAGAAGAAAAGGCCTCCATCCTCCAAGTCCACAGTCTGGGCCTCGGCTGCCTCCCTGTCCAGTTCCTGTTGCAGCCGCAGGGCCAGAGCCTCGTCACTGTCTGGGGGATCTGGGTGGGAACCAGAGCTGAAAGACTCTGGAGTACCTGCAAAGAGGAGGAGGTGGTGTGATTATGTCGCATTTTTACTAGTTATTATAACTGGGTGATGTACTGATACAACATAATTTGCAATCTCAATCATGCAGACCACATTTTTTAAAAGCAGTGACAGAGTAGGGAAGGAGACCACATTTTAGCTTTTGAAACTAAATTGAATTGAAATCGCAATTTGAAACAATGCAAATAACAAATCACAAAGGCTGTAATTAACATATATGTTTGCCAGCACATTGAACCAGTGTTTAAGCTTTTGTGACACTGTTTTTAGAAAAGATTTTATCCTCTGTGTGACAGCTACGCTTTTTGATGGTACCTCATGTGTTAAAGGTCCAATATTAAAGGCTATTAAATGACTGCTGGTTAACATAAAGTCTTAATGGGCTGCATTTCAGTCTTATTTTATATTCACTTTGTTGTCTAACAACAGCAACAGAAAAATATGGAGAAGCAAACAGATGTAAACACCAGCTGAGTTTAGGCTGCACTAAAGCGGGCACAGTCAAAATCAGTCAGCTCTTCTCCTCAGCCCTAGGATACAGTTTATTGGAAAGCACTGACCATCATGTCAACTCACCTTGTCTTTGTTGCTCTGCAAAAGGAGCACAGTCCTGGTTTGTTGGCTGGCTCTTGACTGAATGCACCATCCTTTGTGGACTGGCTCTCCTGAACTGCTGCATTCTGAAAAGTACTTTGTCTTTTGCTCTTTGGCCTCCGTCAGTTCTCAGCCCTGATGCTGCTGCTGCTGCTGCAGGAAGCACCACCGATGACCCAGCATCTCCTGAGTCATGTCCAGTCCCTCTATTGTCCACATGTTGTTCTGCTCCAGCACTTACAGGTTGGCTAGCAGAGTTAGTATCTTTTTTAGTATTCCTCCTCCTCTTGTCTCTGTCGCTTATCTGACTGCAGGTCTGATGTTGTGCTTTCCTTGGCTGACTGGGCTCACCTGGTTTCTTACGGACTCTTTTTAGCAGCTTCGAGCAGAGATCTGCAAAATCCTGATCCGAGTCGTCCATGATGATGTACCTTTTCTCACAGTAAATAGGCTTGCTAGCATGTTCCTGGCTGGTATGATCAGCCTGCACAGACAGCTAGTTTAGGCAAGATGTCCCCTGCAACTGTTTAATTTGCATGTTAGCAAGATTTGCGCGGGTACTTCATAATGTAAGGACAACAACTTAAATGCAAATCTTACTAACATTTGCATGTTGGCAAGATTTGCGCGGGTACTTCATAATGTAAGGACAACAGCTTAAATACAAACTCAGATCTAGGAAATTATGTTGACACTGGGACGACTTCTTAACACAGAATGTGAAAACGTACATAGGTAGCAAAATATCAGCCAGACATAAAGCAGTTGGTCAGCTAGCTGTTCATGCTAATGCTTTCTTCTTACCCAGGTTTCATGAATTACCTCTTTAACTTTCCGCCTCATTGCTTCAACAGTCTCTCGCAGGGGAACTTTAGTGTATTTTAAACTGCATGTCGCGTTATGAATAAATTATTTGGCTAATAAAACACGTAATAACCTTGCAGGGTTTGTTTTCATTTCAAAACTACTAACTCAACCGCTACATGTGAACTTCCGGTCATGTGACGGTTTGCGAACGAATGAATGGGCACCTTCCAGGTCATGTGACTGCAACACGTTGACTTGGAATTAATTCACTTTATAGCATTTGTATTTTATATACGCCAGGCCTTAAATATTTTGGCATTAAAAAAGCTAATATTGTAGCATCTGTGGTTATAGATAAATCTGATTTAGATTAACTGAAATTAATGTATAGACTGTGGAGCCTTGATTAGATACAGATTTGTTTTTTGTAATGACACAACTTTAGCTCTATATTTACCAGGTTAGTCCCCATCATTAATAATACTGTACACATTTTTCTTAAATTGCCTATTTTTTGTGGGGTTGTAACTACTCTAATAAATATAACTTAACTAACCGGGAAGGTGACGAGTCTGCATACAGACAGGAGGTGGAACAACTAGTCCACTGGTGCAGTCAGAACCACCTGGAGCTAAACCCGCTCAAGACTGTGGAGATGACAGTGGACTTTAGGAGAAATCCCCCGACACCCGTCCCCTTCACCATCCTCAACAACACAGTGTCTACTGCGGACACTTTCAGGTTTCTGGGAACCACAATCTCTCGGGACCTGAAGTGGACTCCCCACATAGACTCTGTACGAAAAAAGGCCCAGCAGAGGTTGTACATCCTGCGACAGCTCAGGAAGTTTAACCTGCCACAGGAACTGCTGATCACGTTCTACACCGCCATCATCCAGTCTGTCCTCTGCACTTCCATCACTGTCTGGTTTGGTTCGGCCACCAAACAGGACAGGCACAGACTGCAAAGGACAATCAGGTCTGCAGAGAGGATTATTGGGGCCGACCTGCCCTCCATCCAGGACTCGTACTTGTCCAGGGTCAGGAAGCGGGCAGGTGACATCTCTGCAGACCCCTCACACCCTGCACACAAACTTTTTGAACTCCTTCCGTCTGGTAGGCGTTACAGAACACTGTACGCCAAAACCACCAGACACAGGGACAGTTTCTTCCCCCAGACCGTCACCCTGATGAACTGACAGTAGTCACAGAGGCTCAGGAACCACTGTGCAATAATTCCCCAACTGATGTATATTTGCACTACTTTCTACCTCAACTTTGCACACACACTGTAAATACTGTGATTTACTTATTTATGGATGTTTATGTCTATATTTGTATTATTACTCTTTTACCTTATTTTTAGTACTTCATTTTTATTTATTTTTTTGTTATTTTTGTACATAGAGAACAAAGATACACCAGAGTCACATTCCTTGTTTGTGTGTACAAACTTGGCGAATAAAGCCGATTCTGATTCTGATTCATTAATAAATACTGCGACCTATGGATGTTTATGTTAATATTTATATTAGTATTCTTTTACCTTATTTTCAGGACTTAGTTTTTTTTTTTTTTTTTTGTACATAGAGAGCAAAGATACACCGGAGTCACATTCCTTGTTTGTGTGTACAAACTTGGCCAATAAAGCCGATTCTGATTCTGATTTAAGATGGGATGCACACACACGCACCCAGACCTGTCCATCTTTAACTAATTCATGTCAAAATGTATTTATGAGCCTGGACTCCAGACAGGACTTTAGATTAACTCAAATATGTCATCATAACAGCACATTCGGAAAGTGGTTGCACACACCATGTAGACCGTCTGCCTCTTCATTTGACCTACCAGTAAAGGGCAAAATGCCAGAAAAAATAAAAAACCCAGCATATGTATAGAAAAATACTCGGTGTTTGCTTAAAAGACCTTTAGAGAACATGTGCCTTGAATTACAGGTAGGGAGTCAATTGTGACAGAAACTCGCCCAAGATTTAACGACAATCTGACATGAAACTGTAGCGTAAATAGTTTTGATTTTGTGCAGAAGTGAATCTTATCAATGATACACAGAAACACTTTTTCTATTAGTACCGGAGCCATTTCATTCGACTTGGTTTGGTTTTCTCACTTCATTGAAGCAGATCTGACTTGCTCATTTTTAATCCATCTGCAAAATGCTGAAAGTCCTACAAAATATCACAACTCTCATGATTCAAACCCACAAGCTTATTTATCTGATCGGGTGGGGAATAAAGTTATATTATAAAATAAACATATTAATTAGAAATAAATGCGACTGAAGGCAGATGTGAAACCAATTGGTTTCAATTCAGTCGTACAGGAACAGTCCTTCAACCACTATCAACTATTTTTGCACCCACTGATACTGATCACAAATGATAAAACACTATTGATCTGAAACAAATGAACACACACCAACAGGAGGAGTGATGCCTCATTATTTAGTCAACAGAGTACTGGGGTTCTTCTGTTGCACACAGTTTATTTAACAATATGGTATATAAGTAAGAAATGAGTCTTTTACCAGTTTATACAGTGATTTCATTCTCTCTTCCTTATATTTATAGTATTTTGCTTAATAACTTGATTTACAATAGGAGAAAAAGTAAATCCCCCTAATTCAAGTTTTTGTGAGAGAGGAATGAGGGTTGATGACGTTTAGTTTTCCTCGAGGTGAATCTCAAATGTGCCCTTCATCCCTAGATAGCACACAACTTAGTGTAAAATTTAGAGGACTGGGCGTCATCCGAGATGTTGCCTACAAACAACCGGTGATCATTCCACCTCAGCTTAGGGGGCTGGTCTCTTTCTCACACTCTCTTTACACTTTACAACATTTGTATGACAAAAAAGTATGACAAATTTCTTTTTGATGTCAAAGCAACAACTTTCTACACCCGCAAGACAGGTATTCCGAACTCCAGGCCACTGAGATGTAAGGTTGCAGTCCTTGTCGTCTGTGTTGGTGAAACCATTCGGAACCGTGTTTCTCTTAGTGACTGTGAGGGTTTGTGTCAGTGTCTTCATGTGCGCCCGCATACATGCCCCGTGTATACACAACCTGCTGCAGGCCATTTCTTACTTTAATACAACTGAGTGCTCTTCATACACACAAATAGGAAGGGAGCGGTCTCTGTCCCTGAACGCATCGTCTTGCAGTAATGGTACAACACTAGATTACAATTGCCAGGAAAGACAGCTTGAGAAGAGAACGAAAACCTGGCCCGATTCCCAGACAAAATATTTTACAGTTTTCAACACAAAAATGCTTTAAGTTTTTTTTCCAAAGGTACAAAATAAAAAGATATGAATAATATAATGCAATTGTACATTTTCTTTAAAAAAAAAGAAATGAGAAAGGCATGAAACCATACCAAGAACAAACCAAAAAATAAACTGAGTACTGAACACATTTGGTCTCAACCAAAAAATATATTCTTTGTGATTTAAATTTTATTTAAGAAGCAACTTGCAAATCCCTCAACATCTTAAGGAAGAAACACCCACCACTTAGGTTTAGGAAACAATTACATTCCCTAAAAGTGTTGACTTTTTAGTTTTTTTTTCCTCGACCAAATTTTCTTTTTTTCTTTTTGCAACAGTTGAAACTTTTTACATGTCAGTACAAAAAAAACCGTTGTCAACCTTAGAAAGAACAAAGCCCTCTAACGGGATAAAGAGTCTGAGGGGAAACTAGGAAGAAGAGGGGTGGGAGGAGGGTCCCTGGGAGTGAGAATGTGTTCTGTAGTTCCCAGCAGAAATGCTACAATCCCTCCACAAATTTCTCCAGAGTGTCCCCTGTAGCATCTCCCACCATCCCCAAGTCACCGCTCAGCCCTCCTCTGTTGGGCGTGTTAAGCTGCGGTAGCATGGCGCTTTGTTCTGGCGTCCCCAAATGTCCCTGCTCCATGGACTGCAGCGGACCCCCGAGCCCTGGGTGGGGGGAACCCGAATGGGGTGGAGGCGGATGCTGTGGCGAGGGTTGAGGCTGGTTCTGGACCTGCGGTGAGGGACTGGAATGTGGCCGCTGTGGCTGCTGCTGTTGCGAGGGCGGACAGGGGGACTGGACTGGTG
>OMNN01040147.1:0-44055 GCA_900302755.1 Chromis chromis | reverse complement strand
CCCACTTCTGTCTCCAAATATGGTTTTATTTTGGGTCATAACACAGGAGAGTGCTCACACATAGACAATATAAATATCACACTCACACTCACTCACACTCACACTCACACTCACACACACACACACACACACACACACACACACACACACACACACACACAGAAAAAATTTAATAAATTGTACATTTCTGTCAGAGACGACTGTTTCTTTATTTTTTCTCTCTGTCAGTCTCAGCATCATTAAGTCACATCATTAAGCGTCTTAGGGAACTCACTCGTCATGTTAGTCTGCAGCGCGTGCTGCATGCATTAAAACAGGAACAAAGTTGGCTCTTAGACTGATTGATTTGACCTCTATCCAGTTGCTTGAGTAGCTCATGTGTAACAAATAGGTATTCATAACACACCTAGTGTCGATCAGTATGTCTTGAATATCACTCAAAATGTTACATGCGGAGAGAATATGAAAATGATCTCTCTCAGTAGATGTGCCTGCATGCCTGTTTTTCTCCCTCTTTCTTTCCGCGTCTCATTCTTCTAGCGCCTCCAGAAAATTTCCAACTCCCCTGACATTTGAGGTGGTGCAGCTGAATTTAAATGGCTTGCACTGAGATTTATTTTATTTCTTTCTCTTTTTTTTCCCGTAATTGATATGTTTATATTGTGATAAAGGCAACATTTTTTGAAACTTTTCTGAAATTGATATATTAGTATTTTTGAATAAATATTCAATCCTCTGGGCGGGAATTTCATTATAGTGCATGATGGGGCCTGTGTGTTGGTGAAATTGCATTTTCAATGTGCACACCCAAGTTATGTCTTTGCCCATGCCTGTTGGAAAGTTTGTGAGTTATTAAAAAAATTGTAAGCTTGACACAGCAGAAGGTTCAGTGGTGTTTTGGTGTCAAGGATTACTGTGATTTGTACCTGTGATGCCCACCTGCTATGGCACAATCCTGTTCATAGATTAAACAAACAGTACTTACATGAACACATACTATTCAAGAGCTCACAAACTCTTTATTGAGCCAATCTGACTAGGGGATAGGACCCTCATTATATGCACACACTGCTGTATAAATTATAGTCAGCAAACATATTGTATGTGATAAGATGTATGCATGTATGATTATCATGATGCTACTTTTTCCAGCTGTGTATCTAAATAAAATGGCCTTATGTACAAATTTACAGCAATATTTTGTATAATTTTGTAAGTATGTTTTTACCAACATAATGAGAAATTGGTAATCGATGTATCTGACAAGCCATAAAATGTTGATAGGGAACAGTAAAATATTGAGTGGAACTATATTTCATTTACCAGCACTTAACAGCACTTGGTTAAGGTTCAATAAAGATCGTGGTTAAATACAGAAAAGGTCCACAGTGACTTGAAGCTGAAGAATCATGTTTAGCTTCATTAGCATTTAACTAAAATCCCAATTTCCCCTAATTTCACTGAAGTAATTTAGTTTTCTCTGATGTCAAAGTGCTGCACACTCTTATAATCTATGTAAAAACACTGCCTTTGAATACCATCTATGTAACATTATATTCCCCATCACAATATCAGTTTTATACAGTATGTAATGTCTTCGAAGCAAGCCGGCTTCTTCCTTGGATCCCCATTTCTGACATTAAATATTCCACTTTGCACTTGAACAACATCAAACATCTCCTTTTAGCTCAATTAATTTATGATACACTCAGTGATGATTCCGAGGGACATGAGAGTACGGTGATACAAAGCACTCTGCTTTTAAAAATAACAAAGACCAGGGTAATTTGCTTAGTCATGACTGATGCCGGGCCCCACAACACCTCCTGGTGATGTTTCCACATAATTTGACCTCATTTCTAACCACGCTGCGGCTGCTCCATTCGCTTCTGGCCACAATGTTACCCAAATGTCAGCTGCTGGGCCATATGCACCTGCACCACGCCACAGTTATATGCGCTCTGAACTGTGCCACTGATTCACAATGTGGTCCTAAATTAATAATTTGTAGAGGCACATTTGGGATTTTTTATTTTCTGCTTATCTGCTTAGGGGGAACTGTGTTTTAGTTATTTTTTTCTTGCACTTTTGTAGCTTGGTCAAGTTGAAAGGTCGTCCTGCATGCGTTGTTTGTTTTGAGAATATTTCAAAATTTTTTCCTGCTTTCATTTCGTCTCCGATTCCCACAGCAGATCCTCGATGGCATTTAGGTTCTGGCACGCTTGGGTATCTCTTGGACGACTCTTTATAAACACTGTTCAAAATCATTAAAGCAGTAATTTCTCTCTGAATGCGTCGCTCAGAAATAAAGGGCAGGATTTGTGCTGCTCAAGTCTGATTGTGGAAGCCTCCCCCCCTTGTGTTTGATCTAAAGCAGTCAGTCATGGCTCTTTGTGTCTGTCTGCTACTTTCATTTCTCTCCCATCACCTACGGCATCAGCCAGCAACAAAACTTACATCATCCTCCCTGCTGTGACTGTGCATCCCAGCTTCAGGGTTGGGTTGTAGTTGAGATAAATTTATGCCAGGTGATTTTTAAAACGTTTTTTCCCCTCACAGTACAGTGAGTTACTATATATGAGGAGCCAATTGAATAAATCTGAGCCTCAGTGGTCCGCCGAGCACTGATATTCATCAGAATGTGCATGGAGAGTATCACTTTTCAGCCATCCTTTAGGGAGACACGGATATACTTTCCTGCCAGTTGAAGGGTACAGTGCCTTTTTCTAGGCACCCCATCCCCCATCACACCGGCTGCCTCTTACATAAGCTGTGCTGAGAGGCAAAGAAAAATGGGGAAATGATGTGTGGTTGAAATGGGAGATTTATGGTTAGCCGGGGCAGGTGAGGGGATGTAGATGGAGTTGATGTATTGTGTAGATGGTGCGGAGTATGTCTATAGGGTAATCATGTAGAACACTAGTGATTTATGTGATTTAATAGAGAATATGTGGGATAATGTCTGTTAGTTTGTGTTAATGTCATGCAGCAATCTGAAGTAAATATACAAAAATTTGAAGAAGAAAAAAACACTGAAGTTTTATACAGACATTCATGTCTCTGTTCAAATAAATTAGAATAACTTTGGTTGTTTCATCAAACTTGAAAACATGAAACCGTCATATACCTTGATCACATTCCCATCAGCTTCAGCTGTACTTTTATTAGCATACTACTGTGAGGAATACTGTGCCAAGCTATGGTCTTATAGAGCTGCCAACATGGATGCAGACTGGTTTTATCGTGGTTCACAGCTGGGTGCAACTGATCTCAAAATCTGAAAGGTACATTAAGTGGTCTAGCAGTTGTATGTAATGTGCTATTAATGTATGGTGTCATAATCATCATTTACCTTCATATATCTTCATGTTTTTATGTGTCTCAGCACTTTTCAAGGCTTATGATCAAGCAGAACTCCCCTTTAATTGCGATCCACTCGTATCATATTTACTAATGTTCCACTAAATATCACGCTACGTGTTTCCTTTCTGCAGGTGTTGTTTAATCAAGGAGTTTTCTGTAATCCATTTACACAAAGCCTGGTATTTCATAACTGTGCATTACAATTGGTTTAACGCTTAAGTCGGGCAAATATATTCACACAGTAAATGTTTGTATCCGCGTGCTTGCATCGCGGTCATGTACGTGTGTGTTCTGCGGCCCGTGTGCGAGCTTTATCTGTTTGTCTCCTTTTTGCTGAAGAGCTGAAAAGTGGTCTTGGAAGAAAATTTCATTTCCTCAGATCAAAGTGGATCATGATAATCGCACAGTAACCTGCCGTGCTCCGTAGTCGCCGCCGCAAGCTTAGCCGTGAAAGGAAAGCTTCCTATCCCAAAACCCCATTCTGCTCTGTGTACAAACACCTAATCCCATTTGTGCAGAGTTAAAATAACTGTGCTCAGCTCCACTCGTACACCTTTTTGGTTTTATTATGGAATTAAGAGGCACTGGGTAAGAACAACATCTCATAACCAGCAGCTCGCACATCTTGCATTATAGCTTGTTGAAATGTTATATGCATCCGAGCGTGTGGCTTATTTAATATTTGTTTGGGTCGTGTACAGTCAGCTAATAATAACTCACTCTCTGAATGAATCTGTCACTCAACAATAAGCTAGCAGCTTGTTTTCCAGGCCTGCAGCCAAGCTGAGCTTATAAGGATACGTTTCTGCGACTGCTTGAATTATTACGTGATTAAGAACGTGAATAGTGTTTTTATGCTGCGAGAAAAAAACACAAGGTCCTTTTCTTTTCCGTATTGTTGTCCTTGATGTGTTCTCACTTTTTCTCAGTCATTCTGTTAGTTTTCTTCCTGTATAAGCCCTTCAATTAGTCTTTTTTTTAGCCATACATAACATTCTTGCTGGAGTAATTGGACTCAGCCTGGGAGAGCTTTGGCACAGACCCAAATGAGCCCAAACCTCAATAGATGCTCTGCTGAGAGACTGATGAAATTTGGGTGTTTTTTTCTTTTTTTTTTAAACTTGTTTTTTTCACAAGTTGTGCCAGTCAAAGAGGATGTGACACAGGCCAAACAAATCAAATCCAGGGGATCATTAGGCTGGTCTTAATGATGTCAGCCTTGTGGCATCCAGGCCTTTTCATTCAGACTTTGCATAGCTCGCAGCCTTGGGGCCTTATTTATAAGCTTCAGTGCTCCTCTCTGTCCACCAGCAATTAAAGGAGAGAAAGAGCCTATTTGTGCCACTAAGGATGAACTGAAGACATAAAAAAAAAAATCCAAGTATTGAAAATATACTCTTGATTGACACCAGGCAGAAAGAAATGACTAGTTTTTAGCTTGGATGTATTTGTTCCTTTACCTCACGCAAGCATGGATGATTTCAGCCACGTTATTGCCTGAATACCCCACACAGCACTATTTAAGGGGTCAACTAGCCTGCTTTTAACTGGGAAACTATCAATCCTGATGGCTTTGGCTGCGATCGATGCCTTCCTGGAAATGTGTGTGTGTGGTGCAACTGGTGGCTGATTTCACTGTGGAGACATAGTGATGCATACAGATCCTGTTATTTTGTAGTCACAATAAATAAAGGAAGAAAAATAAAAAGGAATTTTCTTGTTAGAAAAAACAGTAGATGTGAAGGCTGCAGCATCTGATTAAGCTGAACCCTACACAGCTTGTTTTCTTTCATTTCCTTTCACATTTTTGTTAATTCACAGTGAGTTGTTGAGATATACAGAAACTAGTATAATGTCAAATTTGAAATTGGGATATAAAAAGGGCCCACAGCCAAACTGACAGTCAATTAAAGTTTTGCCAGAGGTCTTGCCATGTTGTTTTGCTAAGTCTAAAAGGCAACATTGAAATTTGGATTGATAGCATTTGTTTTGTCAGGCCCTACAACAAACACCATGGCTTATACCGCCGAGAAGGTATTTTGAAATTCAGACAGAATGCTTTTTATTCAAAACAAGACCCCATGGAATTGGTTTGGGTGGTGGCCTCTCTAAACATGAGCTGGAGAGATAAACATGTGTGCCAGTGTATGTGTGCATAAATCATTTCTATACAAAACAATAACCCTCCACCAAATCTGAAAGGTGCAGCACATTGAATATGACGTCCCATACTCCAGAAACATCAACACAATGTCAGGAAGAGTCTGAACAGAGGAGAGGATGGCCACAGCCTCAGAACAAACAACCTCAAGCAGAGCAGCAAAGATTGTTGACAGCTGAGTTGATTCAAAGTAGATTTCTGGTCAAGAGGAAAACTTGAGCTGCGATATTACCACAGAGGCAACATGACAACAATATGAAAAATAGTCCAAAAGACTAAGTCTGTCTTCCTGATTTCCATTTTAGCTGATTAATGTCTCTTTGGTATCCCCAGCACTGCAGCACGGCACAAGCTTCTGCAGCTTTTCAATCCCCAGATGTAATTGAGTGTGTGTTTTTCATGAAGCTGCACTGGCCATTAATAAAGCACATGAAAAGCAGCACATTAATTGTGGGACAGGTTAGAAAGCCTACATGCAGTAATCAATTAGATGGTAAATAATGAATAAAATCTCCCCCATTTGCAGCCTGTGGAAATTCAATTATTTATCATCCTCACTTCTTCCCCTGGAGGAAGCTCTACATCTGTGTAACAGCTCAGGTAAATTATTAGCTTAACATCTTCACCACAGACAGCAGCAGGATTGTGAGTGGAGCAGAAAAACCTCCTGCCAAACTGCACACATTCACACATACACAGGTAAACGTAGACCAAAACCCATATGCACGCATTAAAACGCACATTATCTGGATCCCAGGCGGAGGCGGCACTTGATTTATTTCTTCATATTTAGTGTAACACAATTAACTAATGGGCCAGGCCTCTTAGCAAGCAGGCAAGCAGAGATTTGGAAGCGCTCTCCTCTGAGCTGATGATTGGGGAGGATGAATAGGCGTAAGGGTCGGGCCTGCTGAGCCTCGCTCTTCCTCACCAACAAATAACCCCTTCCTGACTTAAACTACTATTATGGCTGCAGTGCATGTCCTTTAGCTTGCTGTGCAGGTAATGGAGCCCGGTCTTGCTGCTGCTGAGTTGTCCTTCAGCCGTCAATCAAAAGGACGTATCCAGACACCGGTTCCTGAGAGGTGCAATGATGATATACTGTCCAAAGTAAAAATTTATATTGAGTTTCTACCAAAGTTGCAACCATGACTTGAAACGTTAAGTTAGGCTGTGCTCAAACTCTACTTGTCCCCCTTATTTTTCCCCTCTCTGTTGTTATCTAATTTCTGTTCCCTTTCCTCCCCTCAGCTTTATCTTCTTTATCTTGGTTGTAGCATTACTCCGTGTCCCTGAAAGCTGAATGCATGGCTTCTCTCCTTTCCCTTCTCCCTTTGTATTCTCCTGGAATGGTGCTACTCTTAGCTGCACACAAAGTGAGATTGCCCTGGGATACAGGAGTCAGCTCACAAACTCCACCTGAGGTAGTTATGCTTAACTGTGCGTCTTAGGAAAGTGGGGACGCAAACAGAGTGTCCCCTTGGGCCTGTGGGAGAGTCTGTGTTCAGAGCGCGCCTTTGGCTAGAAAAGTCCATACATCTCAGTGTTTGGGTGACAGAGCTCTTTCTCAATTCGATTCAATTCAATTCAAAAGAGCTTTACTGGCATTAAAGTTTCAAGAAACAATGTTGCCAAAGCATCAAAGTACAATTACTAAAGTACAATACAATAGTTCTTTCTCTCAATCTCTCACCGTCACCGCAGGTCATTAACAATCACGTATAGTGGTCTACTAATTAATAGTAAATTACCTAAGCAGGACAAGTGCATGCCCGCCTTTAGATTTTTGCTCCCATTCAATGACTGATTTTTATAGTATTTTTTTAAATCTGAGATGGTTCAATCATTCAAACAGGAAACTCTCAGAGGCTTTTTTTTTTTTTTTTTTTACAAAGAAAGCTTCCATCTCTACATTGATAATACCTTATAACTTCCAGTGTGTAGATGAAATATTGTTCCATCCCAACTCTTTTTATCTGCTAAGATTTTTTTTCTTCACAACAGTTATCTGTTGCAGTGCTGCAGTCCACTGGGATGAAGATTAAAGAATAGACTTTTCTACAGCGATTATTTTCCTGATTGATTGCTCCCAGGCTCTTGGCAGTTGGAATTATGATTCCTACTGTGAATTCATCCACTTGATTTGATTCTCTGCACGAAATGCTTTGAATACTCACAATCCCAGGGCGTAATTGGCGTCTTAGTGAGCACCAAGGCCGAGTATAGCCATCAGTTGACTGATGGCTCACTGCTGCTTCTGCTGCTGCTGACTCTCATGATCAGCCTGTGTAACTATGTGCTACAGTAGGTATCATTTCTCTGGGTGGTCTGACCGAAGTCAGAAAACACATTTAGTTATGGCAAGCACAGATCACACTTTGACAGCAGCAAAAAAAGAAAAGAAGGGGAGTCTCTGTAGGAAAAACTCGCTGGAAAAATCAATCCTGAGTGTTTTACAACTGTGCCTTGCTGGGGTTTGAAAGAAATTCGCCTATCAGTCACAACCTAAGGTCTGAGCTTGCAGTCTGCCTGCCTAGTCATGCAGGAAATACAATATCTTTGTGGTCACACTATGCTTTAGAATTCCAGGGGAAGCTTCTAGTGTAGAGTAGACATTTATTAAAACACTGTACAGATTCACATTTAGTGGTACATACTCACACAAGCTATAGTTCGACGTGTTAAACAGGCTGCTCATACAGGTGTGCAAAAGATCAAAACCTGTGATGTGTGTTGGACTCTATATCAAAATCACATAATGTTAAGGTTCAGAGAGGTTTCATTTCAACTTTTTAAAGCCCAACTTTGTGCTGCTGTTGTGTAATCGATGTGTCTATCAGCTGAATGCTACAAATTCAATTGGAAACTATTTATAGATATATATTTATAAATTTCCCTGCAAATATGCCAAATATTCAGCATCTCAACAGTGAGGATGTAGTATTTTCTTTGATTTATGTGACAGAAAAGACATCAGTTTTCATTGTTCACTCTTGACACTTAATGATTCAAATGATTGATTGAGAAAATAAGCAGCAGATTAATGGAGTTACAACACATCAAATAACAACTCTAAACTGGGGATAATGCAATTTGGGATGATCACTTAATAATGTTTTTCAGTACTGATTAATCTACTAATCATTTTCCTGATGAGTCACTTAATTGTTTGGTCTATAAAATGTAGTTTTTTGTCAGAGGCAATAACTTCTGATGTCTCATCTTGTCAGTCCAAAATCCATTTGGTTTTCTATGATAATAAAACAGAGAAAATCAGTATATCCTCATATGAGTAACTGCAACCAGCAAAATTTATAGACTTTTGTTTGGAAAAAAAACAAAACAATCAATTAAGTTAAATAAATTGTTGGGCTTGAAGATGCTGTTGAAGAATATTCAGTAATAAAATGAATCATTAGTTTTAACATTCATTTGGCCATTTAGGAGAAGGCTGTGTGTGTGTTAATGTGTGTTTGAACAGGACCAACAGATGACAAGCCAAAAACATAATTGCAAACCACAGCCTTAAAATCCACAACTTTCTGATGCAGTCTTAAACTAAATGAAACACTGTGAGCCATTCTGAGCTACAGCTACATTACAGTGCCTTTATTGTGTACATCCACTTATATTTCACATTTTTTAGGTATTTTTCCTCTAAGTACTGCTAATTGCACACCATTCTGAGGTGCTAATACAAACATTTATCATACTCACCCCTCAGACATCTTGTGTATTTAGTAAGTTCTCATGTGGAAATTGCTTGTTAAATTATTATTCAGCCCCTCATTTGTCCTTTTCTTGTTTTCATTTGCTGACTTTCTTTCATTTGTTTGCCATCTGTCTAATGTCCCTCATGTGGATCATTAGTTAGATTTTTTTTTTACCCCTGGAAACCTCTCAGTATAACCTTCCTTCTCCAACTCAGAGTTGTGAACCTTGCACATGAGCATTTTAATAGTAGTATTTAAGGTAAAGGAGAGCAACAGTCATATATATTCCCTGATCAGACTTTTTAAACCAGTCCTGAAAAGCTTCCTATTCTTACTTTTAAGAAAAGTGCTGCTGGGTGTGCATGACATTCTTATCAAGCTATATTCTGCTACCTCCTGTCTGCTGCAATGTACAGGTGAAGATGAATGCTGACTTTACAAAAAAAGATGTTGTATTCACACTCTCTGGTGGCTCTGGCATAGTGAACCCATTACTCTGAGTAGGTTAGAAATAGGATTATGGTGCATTCTGACAGTCAGGGGGTGAAAAATAGTTTGATACATTGGTTAATATGCATGCAGGCTTAAGCCTACAGCTCTGGGCCTCTTCCCACATGGAGAGGTGTGTAGACCAGGTATTAACTCTGCTGAAAAGCCAGAACTGGTCTTTTCTGGAAAGTAGGACAACTGCCATCTTTGCAGGAAGGTATTTTATCACAAGGTGACAGTAGCCAGGTGGTAGATGTCACATTTAGTGGGTACAAACGAATGAAACCTCAATGTGTGAGAGCCCAGATTTAGGAATGCTGAATGCCTATATATAAACTACACTGACGGAAATACACAAAGTATTCACACACACCCACAATTTTATAAAAAAGGGACCCAACATGAAGGGAGAAGGAAAATTCTAAAATATGTATGTCTCATCTCTCTTTTATTACATCTACCTGTACTTTGTCTTCATCTGTAAGATGTGATATAAGGAATTGCTTCCAATCTTGTATTAAAAAGGACTTTTTAATGCACATCATTTCTTAAAAATTTTATTTGAACATACAAGGCCGCCCTTTCTCTTCCTGCTTTTGTGCTTCAAAGTGTTAACCTCCATGTCTACGTCATCTCAGGTTTATCTCATTTCCCTTCATCCAGAGAAATTTAAGCCTGATCTGGGAGCAAGTAGTCCAAAAAATATGTTTTGTCTTTAGGTGTAGAACTTTTTTTTTTTTTACCTCACTAAGGAGTTTGCAGTCATTAATGTCTGTGACCAGGGCTTCAGAAACTCTTAAGGTGAATTTTAGACGTGGCATGATTTTGTACACAGTTAACAGAACACCAATTGGAGCAACAGACTTAAATGTCTTCTTAGCAATGCAAATTAAGGCAAACACTCATCTGCAGTAGATGCATTAACAGAAGCTCAATTGCATTCATTTTTCTTCAAGTAGAGAGGATAAGAAAGCAATTTGGTTTGTGTTTAATGTGGCCTGATTGGTAGGCGATAGTGGGGAAATGTACAATGAGGTAAAAGGCTATTAAATCACAGAATATCTGGTCATCTAATAATAGTGGGGGTTTTTTGTCTTGGCATGTTTTTTTTCCCAATACGAATCTGAAACAACATAACATCTAAACAATAATCAGCTCTTATCCTCTCTCATTCTATTGTAGAGCAGCACAAGATCAGTAAGCAGATTTTACATGGCTTTTGTTTAGCGTGGGTCCGATTAATGCAGTAGATAGGAGAATGTTTCACTCCATTAGTATTAGGCAGACAGAGGGGCTCCTACATACACTTGCCCATTTTTTAATCAATAATTTACCCATATAATGTTGCAGAATATTGTAATATGAAGATGATTTGTCCAACATCCATTAAAAACCAAAATATATTTACATTTTCCCAGCTGGGAAAAGTGCTATTGGAAATTAGCACTTGATGAAAGACCTAAATGATTTACTGTTTCTATGTTTTTAAGCAGGTACTTTCCATAGAGGTTGTAAATCTTCTCTGCATAATAAATCTAAGCAGCAGCATTCTGTGGTCTAAATGGTTAATCGACAAAATAAACCACAGGCTAACAGCCAGAAGTGCACTTGGGTGGTGCAGTTTCCTTCCAAGGCCAAGGCCTATCTCGTAATTGTATAGAGAGTGAACCACATCTGCAGCAGAATATAAAGGGGTTTTCTTTGTCCATGTTTCACCTCTCCACCAAGTTTCATTAAATTCAGTCTGTTAGTTTTTGGGTAATCCTGCTGACAGACAGACAGACAAACAAACAAATGCCGCTGACTCTGCCTTGGTGCCTTGACAAATGAATGTAAAATTAGGATTAAGTATACTAAGAGTGGAGACGATTTACTTTATTAGAATTATTATTAAACTTCTGATTATCTTGAATATTTCTCAAAAATCGGATTCAACCATTTAAGTTTCTATGCCCGACTATTTACTGGCTTAAGCAGAAAAATAAACATTTTCTTTCTTTAGCACCAATTCTCCTTCATATACTTGCACACAGTTTTTTTTCCAATTTTTTTGGCAGGTAGGTTGTTCCAAGCATCTTGAAGAACTTTCCACAGTTCTGTTGTGGATTTAGGCTGTCACAACTGCCTGATGAATGAGCTCCCAACATTTGTCAGGCTTCTCTTCACAATGTTTAGGAAAATTTCATCCTGCAGTTTTGTGCCGAAAAGGAAGCAAGGTTTTTTATTTTGGACACTGTCCATAGAGACTGATGTTACACTCTGTTCTTCACACTATCTGAGCAGTCACAGAAACTCTTGACTTTGATTAGTAATACGATGGATTGTTCCATACCTCCTGTTGCTGCTGCCACTGTGTTCCTAATGATTTTTTGTTGGTTGCCAATCTTCCTGTTTTGTTTTCTATAAGGGTTAAGTCTCACAATCACATTTTTTGGCAATTCTTTACCATGTGGAAGCATAATGCAGACATGCAGGTAAACACAGTCCATAGGCCCAAAACTAACAAAGGTTTAGTGTTTACACATCATCACAACAGAAATCATAGGTGTACTTAATTTAGTTGCGTTGAGTTTCTACATGGTGCCTGCATTTTCAATATAGTCTCTCTAATGTATTTTAAAAAAAACTTTTTAGTAAGAGGAAATACTCTACTGTCCAACTTAGAAATAATGCAATAGTTGAGAAGTAATTCAATTTTGAATCATTTGACATTTCAGTGACATTGAACAGGGGTGTACTCACTTCAGTTGTATATTGTACTTCTCACTTTCCATCATTCATTTTCTACCTTTCACTCATTCGTACAGACCTGCACACACACAAACACATACACTCTTTTGCAATGAATACCGCGGTGCTTCCTGACATGAGCCTGCAACTTGAGATGGCAGGTGTCAGTCAAACGTTCCCATTAGGATGAAAATGATGAATTCACTCAGAAGGAAGCGCTTGACAGGCTGGAAGCTGGGTCGACCGCTAAACTCGGTCTAACGCTGACATTTTCAGTCGGCTCGGATCATTCCACAATAGCTTTTGTAGTTTGTGATTCTGTACAGAGCGGTAAAACTAATACATGAATTTTTGCTTGCATGCTTTGAAGCCATAATTGGACAATTTGTTTACAATGCTGCTGTAGAAATAATTGTGAGTGTAGCCATTGTGACAGTCTGCTTTTTCATCATTACTGCAGCAAAAGCAGAATTTTTGCGGCCAATTATCATAACGGTCACCGTTATTCCCAAAAGTGCTTGTCTGGGAAATTTACATTACCTGATAATCAAAGTGGTGAAAAGTGGAGTGAAATTGAGTTCACAGTCGATCCCTTGTCCTCCTTTGTCTCACTCTGTGTAGCCTATGGTCTACCTGTATCCATAGCAACCCTGGAGGCAGAGCATTATACAAGATGAAGGGAAGCCGAGAGACGGGGCATATTTGTTTTCATGTCTTCACATTGCATAAAAGAATGTGGCAGCCATTAAATGTGTCTAACCATAATACTTTGGGACACCTCACCGCCAGTGGCCACCTCACTTTCCCTTCTCTCTCGCAGCATTGTGACATTTCAAAAAGCTTCAAAAATCCCAAACCAGAATGCATCCGCTTCATCTCTGTTCCCTCATTCAAGATCAGATTTTCAGGGCCTTTTTTCAGTCCACACCAGACCTAGAAAATAATCTCATTATGGTATGTACAAAATTAGCCTAGATTGGTGTTTCCTAACGCCTCTGAGGTGTCTCAAAGTCAGCATTGTGGTTAGATAGAACTAAACAACACATGTGACTTTAACACATATGACCACTGTTTTTCTAGTTGTCTTTCTTTTCTGTTAAACATGCCCACAATTGAAGAAATTTATTATTTTATAAACATGTTTTGTCCTTGAGGACTTTTTTGTTTTTTGGTAAAATACTAGACAATTTAAGGCCTATAAGCAATAATAAAAATCTTTGTTTATAAGGGGGAAACTACTCTTTGGCGAAACCTCTTACAACACAAAGACATGTGTGACCACGAAGAGGGTTGCTAGTAGCCATGGCTATATTTTAAGGAATCTTAAGCTTTAAAACTGGGAATGCTTGTACTGTATATTGGAATTAAAATCACACTGTGTAATGGGTGGAATTAATGGTTAGTTGGAATCTCAGATTGCGTGACATTCATTTTTGATGTGATGAAAGCCTGGTGAAATGTAGCACTACAAAGTAAATGGGGGGGGACAAATGCAAGCAGAAACATCATCCATTTCACTGCTCTCATATTTTGAAAATATAGCAAAAAATATGTCTGGTAAATGGCAATGGGGAAATCACAGAAAAATACTCAGATGAGTTGCACAAGACTATGGATCCAGTAAGTTTGAGATATATCAGACTCTACACATGCAGCATTCTTAGTGTCAAACATCAAAGTAAAGTATAAGTAAAAACAACAACAAAAAAGCTTTTGAGTTAAGAAGCACTTTAAAGTACCCACAATTTTATTGGAAGCAACCGGTGTTGGGCAGTAATGTTGCTACAAGTATTGTTGTACTGGTAGTAGTGTAGTATGTAAGTAGTATGGTAGTAACAGTGCTGTTTTCTGAATCAAATAGCTTCTCAGTAGCAAAGCTCTTTTACTGATCATGTAGTAGGGTAGCGTCCACACAAGCTACATTTTGACATCACTTTCAGACTACAGACATTTTTGTGTTGGCAAGCCGAAAGCATTGTGAGAGTTTAGCTAGCAACGAGCACCATGACAGACTTCTATGACGCTTAATGTCCTCCGGCCAGAGCTACTGTTTTTTTTATGCAAGTGTCCTGCTACAACTTATGCTTTCCCTTTCTGGCATCTACTGTATGTGGCAGCAGAAATTAACACCTACTCAGGTAGAGAATGGTGCCAATACCAGTCACTTAAAAAAATTACCCTGAACCCAAAGCATTGGCTTTGGAGATCTCTTCAGTCTGCAGACACCAGCCAGCAGGTAACTACTAGCTAGCTACATGTTTTTCACTGTCCATAGAACCAAAATGATTAAAGTGTAAAAATGAATAAGTGGTAATTACAAAATTAGTTAATGTAATAAAATAAATTGTAGAGTAACTTATTACATATTCCAACTAGCTTGCCCAATACTGTAAACTTGAACCAAAGAGTCCTGAGATGCATAAAATGAATGACAGTGGTGAGGACTTAAAACACTGTTTGTGGTGTGGTGTAATAACCTCTCGGATAACTGAGGGGGCTACTGGTCTAGAAGAGCAGATTTTAAGAAATGTAATGTCTTACTTTAAATAAGAGTTAAAGTATGACCGTCATCTCAGATATGATCATTTCACTAAACTGTTATTACATTTCAAGTGACAAAAGGAAACATCACTGTTCCACCTTACTTCACACCATTACCATTGCCTCAGAGTAAATCCAGAACATGTCGATTCTCTGTGGCCAATTCTTCCACTGTTTCAGCTCCCCTTGAGCTCATTTGCCACCAATTCCTCTTCCATCATCCAAACTGTTATTGGAGGCTGAGATTGGGCCAATTGCAACAAGAACGACATTTCATTACAGCCAAGAAATGAACACATGGTGACCTCGGCTCAGTTCCCCACTCCCACATCAGGTCAAGGCTTCCTTTCTCTTGCTGAGAAAAAGCTTTTTTTCTCCTTTCTTTTTTTTTCAACAGCCAACTGTCTAAGAGCTGTGGCTGCACAATCACTATACTCATAATGATATCAATCAGAGCCAATCATAGTGGTCCCCTTTGAAGGTGCATGCTAATTTGGGCCTTAATGAACCTCATCTTGGTATGATTTTGTCGCAATCGCTGTGATTGCACTGATCAAGTTAACCTGCGTTGTAACTCGGTGGGGGAACATGTCTTGATTTGACTGTCAGGCGTTCATGGGGAGAAAATGGCCTCGCAGCTTCAAAGTGAAGACGCTGGCTCAAACTGGCAAAGGCTAGCAGCGACTGGGCAAAGTGCCAGTATAGTGAGGCTGGAAAGTGCTTTCTTTTTGTGCCAAACAGTGTGTTGGCACCATCCATATCCTCACATTCAGCCCACAGAGCATGGACATGCAGTCTGGCATTCGCTCAAGGTATTACACTGAGGGGGAGAAAAAAAAAGCTCTCTCTCATGTTTCTCCAATTCACAAACTTTTGACCGCACCCACCCAACCTTTCTTATGTAACTTTCTCAGGTGTGACATGACATGTGGTGAGCTGGCAGCTGTGGTAGCAGAAATATTTAGATCATTTACTCTAGCAGCAGCGCCACAGTATGAAATCCTCTTTTACATGTAGAAGTCCTTCATTCACAAGTCGCATTACCAAAGTATGCTTAAGTATCATAAGACAAAACAGGTAGAATGGCCCTTTTACACTGTTTAATTATTATGCAAATTATTTTATACATTCAATTCTTGGATCACTATTACCTGTGCATCAACATGTATGCATTTTAAGGTTTTTGTTATTCGAAGTAGAGGTAATTTTAACTGCCGGATTCATCTACTGTATTGTTGGATAGTTCAGCCCACAACATTTGTTTTTGATGATCCGCTCATTATATACTATGAGCAGATGTGTTGCTTCTGGAAAATAAAAATTCTGCCATTTGACTTAGATTGTTTCTGTTTTGTTCCTTATCTGCTTGTAATATCAAAAAAGTCTAAGCATTAAAGTTATTTTTTGACCTTGGAAACAGTAAATTAACTAAATAATTTGAGCTTGTTTCGTTGCTCTTTCTAGAAACATATCTATAAATGGACCATGATATAAAAAAAAATTGTCAAAAAATACAGTGGCAGGGAATGCTGAAACACAATAATGTAGATTGCACTACTAGTTAGTTTTTATCGAGTCACGACAGCTTTTTCATTAGTTGTAAAAGAACACAACTTTTAGAATGCAAAAATGATCATAAATTACTTGTTTAAACTGTGATTTCTGCTGATCTACAAAAGTAACTAGGAACTACAAATTTCCTACAAATATACAGTTTATATTATATTTTCTTTGAAAATACAATAGACCTATAATATGATGGAAATACTTACAGCCAGGGCAAGTAACTCAATATTGTTAAAGTGCAGTATCTGAGAAAATAGGCTTAGCTATTTGGCACTCCATTGATAGCCGGTTTGTCAGCTATATGATGGTTTTGGCCCGACCCTCTATTTACTGATAGCTATGATGATTTAAAAGTTGTCCAATAGTGGATTAGTGGATTAGTAAATGTAATCTAATAATGTTATAAGTAAGAAGATGAATAACAGAAAAAGAAATGTACAAAATAAACAGAGCTATTCAAAAGCATCTGTATACAATATGTGGAAAAACATAATATCTGAATATGACTAAAATATTCAAGATAAAGAAATATAAATAGATTCTTTTTACACCACTAAGCTTTAATTGTGAAGCAGTGTACTGACGTACAGTAGCTGCCAGACCCTCAGTCCATTTTAATTGCCATCCACAGGTAAAAACAGCTTTTCTTCTTTGCACACTTGACTGGATTCAAAGATCTAATGGCCTTTCCAACATTTTTATACCCCGACTTTTTTTTAAGTTTGAGTGAGCGGTTAAAGTTGCCTCTGTGTGCGCCTTCTAATTGGGATGTTCGAGACGATGGCAAATTGGTAGATCAGTGGTGTGAGAAGACGTACTGAGAGGCAAAAAACAAAGACGGAAAGAAAAGGCTGGTGAAAAACCGAGCCGCGGTGAAATGATTCGCAGCTGCCAAACAGGTTGCTGCCCTCACAATGTGACACATCTGCCACCTCAGACTCGGTGCACAGAGGAGCTGCCAACTACCACCGATCCTGCTTTTTCTCTCTCACACATACTCCTACAAAGACAGGAAAGCTCTTCTCACATGCCACTACTTTTTGAAATAAGCTGTAGCAGTGCCAGTGCTACTGAAAAGAAAGAAAGGAAAGGAAAAGAAAAAAAAAAGAATTGTTAAGCCTCCTGTGTGAACATTACTGTGGCGGGAGTGACAGCATGCCTTCCCAGGAGACAGCTTGGCTCTGCCATTGTCACCACTATGGACACAGCAAGTCCCTGCAGCCTTCTGAAATTAATACAAGCTGACCAGGAGCCTGCTCTCTCAGCCTCGATGGGGACAGCAGGCTTATTCAGGGTGACAGAACCTGTGACTCGTCCCAACAAAGCTTGGGTGTCCTGAATGGGCCGGGTCATTAACAAGTGCCACTCTGCATGACGCCCTCTCTTGATTAGAGCTGACTTTGGCTTGTGCAACTGAAATCACCACACCAAGGTGACTTTCACAATGCCCAGGCATGTCCACATAAGTCACTCAGTGTCTTTGCACAGAATATAAGCAAATTTATCCTTCACTGAACACTTAACATTCATCACCATGACAGGTTAAAACATGGCCTGGTCTAAGTGCACCTTCACCAACACACATCCCACTCTTCCTCTGTGCAGGATTTGCCCTGTTGTCACAGGGAGGCAAATAATTCGCAATGTAGCGCCGCGTTAAGCTGATTGTTTTCCACGCACCAATAAATAGCATTTAAACATCTGAGACCCAATCGAGGGCCAATCACTGATCCAAACAACCGTACTGGCAGTCAGATGTGACAAATCCAGCCAATGCACACACAAGCGAACACCGCTTATGAAGACCCTTTTAGCAGCTCAGCGTTGTTCTGCTGGCTCATCGATTAAGGACCTCCTGATGCGATCAACAGCTGTCTCTCAGCTGAGTGGCGAGCTGATGGCCGCCTGGTGTTGTTCTGCCGCAATGTTGCCCATCAAGGTCGGCCTCCCTCCATCATAGTGTCCACATTTCTACACAGAGCTGAGTAACAGTAATGTTCCTCACAGGTGGTGGGCTGCCTGTAAATGGTAGCATGCTTCTGAGTGGTGTTGGCCGCTTCAGTGTCAGAGGCCTCTCTGTGCCAGTTCCCAATGACTTCAGTTTGTGGATTTCCGGGGCCAGAAAAGTCGTGCTTCATACCTGTGTTTATACCTAATCTGCACAGTCACGCTGAAAAGCAGAGTGAGAAGCCAGCCATCATAGAAATAGGGAGAATGGCAGTAGACAGTCTCTCTAGGAAGGCATTTATATTGTCCTTGGTTGGAAAAAAATACTTAGAAAGCCAAAGAGGGAAGTTCAAACGCATCGTAGTTTCTCATCCCTGCACAGCTGGCCAATCATGGTGTGAAGTGAGTGTGGATGGCTGGTGGCCCCTTAAGCTTTTCCTTCACTGTCCGATTATTCAGCCTTCCTTCAAAAAGGAATTGAACAAAGTTAGAGTAGACATAGTTGTATATTTTATCCACCCAAGCAGACGTATGTTCTATTCCAGAGAGGACAGTGATGGAGGCTTTCTGAACAATTTGGCAGCCCTACATTTTTTATGTCAAGTCATTCATCCTTCTTCTCCATCTGTCCCTCCTCCTCTTCCTCCTTCTTAAATTTTGGGTCAGATGTGTCAAAGTCTGCATTGAGTAGATTTACTCAAGACAGACATTTACCTCCGCCTACTTTTTTTTGTCAGAATTACAAAGTTTTGCATGCGAATGATTCTTTCGCATAAATTTCAATCATCGTAGAACTCACGGTACATGTAAATGTACTGGCCTCGTTTCCACTTGTGGATGTAGACTCCCCTTTTAATGAGCTGTTTCTATATCAGTACTTCTGCTTGCTACACCACTCATTAGGCCTGTCAGTTAAAAATGAAGAATTGCACTTTTACCGATTGTGCCACATTATTGAGGTTCTTCAGCAACATCAGTGCAGCTGTCGTTACACAAGGCTGGGCCTATTTGTGCTGCTTGTATCATTAATTGATCACGTACCTGAAAAACAAAATTAATGGTGATCCATCATCATTCTTTAACATCAGGAATATAATGTGTCTTTGATTTTAGAGAGCCGGTGTCAAAAGAGGCTTAATGAAGTGCTTCAACATTAACAAAGAGAGATAAAACTCCCATTTATACATATGGCCGGTCGTCTTCCTCTACCAGGGAAATGTTTCTTTTTACATTTTCCTTTACATTCCCATCCTTTATCTTCATTCACACTTTTTTTTGCTCCTGCAGTTCCTCCTTGTCTTGGCACTTGGCAAGCAGTAACATTTAATTAGCATCAAAAGACTGAGGCCCATGAAATATCTATGAGCTGTGACATTTGTGGCAAGACAGGGATCCCTCAGATGACCTCGGGGCCTTGCACATAGAGGGGGTCTGGAGAATATCAGACACCATTACTCACCATCTTGTAAGGATATTCAGCCTAGCATCTCCAGCCCAGTTCCTATGATAGGTCAAAACTCCAAGCACTCCTCTTAGGATGAAGAGTGTCAGAGTGATTCATGGTTATTTATGTTGTCGGTCATGCCTGTAGCTGTCTTTTATCAGCTGGTGCAGTGCAATTTCCTTTTTCGAGTTAGCGATCCGACTACAGCTTAATTTTTCTTGGTATGACTAAATGAGAATCCCTATGCAATGCAAGTTACGTTGCTACAAAATCAACAACACCCTGAGGAAAACCTGGACCAATACTGGCATTTTCTCTGAGAAATGGCTAAGGGCCAGCGACCACGGTTTTACTGGGGATAATCTCAGGTGGAAAAGCTACAAGCCTGATGCCCTCAAGCATGGCTGTGCTCTGGCACTACCTCAGTGAGCACACAAGTCAATTCTGTATCATTGTTACCAGGACTTTCTCTGCTGCCCTACTATTTTCTGATATATGTAAATCATTCAAGCACTATATGTTCAAGCTTACCAGTTTTATAATTGAGTAGTGATATAGAAAGTATTCAGTGATGGGAAATATTCTGAATTTCTGTGTTGATTAAAAGAGCCTGGAATGTGGAATATGCAGCAGATTGGCATAGTATTTTAATTATGAAATTTCATCTGGTTCATTATTTTGCTTATATGAGTGACCTTCTTTCTGTTTGGACTCAGTATAGCTCTACTGTATTTATTTGTTTTTCCTCACTTGCGGTGCCTGAACACTGCACCTGGGTCTTTTGGCAGGAGGCAAGCAAATCTGTTCAGCTTTCCTAACATTATTTTGCCTTCAAATTGATGAAGTATGTCCAACCCCAAGCAACAATCCTCTTTACTGTCGAGCTGTGTGTCTGAACTCAAGTCAGGAATTGTGTTGATGTATGCCAGCGCAAAGACAGAGGAGTGGCAGCAGGATGGATGCCACCCCCCAGTGAGAAAATGAGTGGAATCACAGCATTTTTCCACCCAGCTGACACCCAAGACAGATGGAGCTAGCGAACACTGCAGCGCAGCCCCAGCCGAAACCATGGCAACAGTGAGGCTACAGGAAGCCTGCCAGGCCAATCACAGAGAAGAATCCAATGCCATCTAAGTAGGTCCCCTAGGTAGACTCAGAGAGCATGATGGCCTAACGGATGGAGGTTGGTGGTGAAAGAAAGAAAAGTGGATCCATCATAATGCTCATGAGAGATTGAAACTAAATCGTCATCTTATGTGTCGAATCCTAAAGGGATGATTTGATCGAGGCTACAACAACTGGCAAGTTAGATCACAGGCAAAATGGAATGTCATCAGCAAAGTCTCTCCAGTGGTGTTTAAAAGAAGCTGACTGAAGCCTCAAGGCACATCTATGGTTGATGTGTTTTCAGTGAGTGTACACGGTGTGTTGTGCAAAGGGGGTGCCTCTCTGGAATCTGAATTCAACTCATTTTGCTTCTGTTATTGTTTTTCTGTACTGCTGCCCACAGGGGAATTTGCTGTTTCACTTTGCTCCTCGGGGCAGAAGATGAGCTGCACAATAGCAGCCTTACAAGTGATGGAGATTGAGTGTCTTGCTCAAGGACTCTTGAATAGGCTTGACCTAAGGCCCTGTAGCTGAATGAAAGTCACGGGATCCCAGCACACTAAACCAGCTTGTTTTTGGAAAGTAGATTTAAAAATAAGGGATTCATTGTACTGTAATTTGCAAAAAGATTTACACTGTCAGTACATTGACAAACAAAATTCTAGAAAATAAACCTGCATGCAGCGAGTAGAAGTTTTTTTTTTTCTTCTTTGCTGTGGTGAAAGAGAAGGCTTTTGCGTTATCACACAATGTCTACTCCAGACGGTACCTGATGTTATGTGGGAGGCCAAGTTAAATGTAATGGAACTGTAAGATTGCAGCATGTTTGCTAGAGTGGATGTCAAATCTCTCTTGTGTTAATTGAAAAAAAAAAACATCAGTTTTCTTATTAGATTCAAGGTCTAATAGTCTGACAATGAAGCTGACTGTGACCTCTCCGTGACCCCATTTTCAGATCAATGCAGTCTGCCACATTTTCTGGCTCTCCTGCCTCATCTGCAGGATTGCAGGCAGTACTTGATTTACATGTGCCAAAAAGCAGTCAAACTACCATCTCTGCATTTCCAGATGAGCTTGGCAGCGCTATCACACGTCAGATGAAAGCTCTCAGATTTAGCAGGGCGTGAAACAGATAAAACATGCATTGACAAAGGTGCAATATAATGGCATATATTACCATCTCAAAGAGTTTTCACACACACAATGCCTTTTACCTCTTCACCAGATCCCCATTTTTTTTAATTGAGAAGAATCCAGTTTGACCTTGTGAGCCTATGTCAAAGTTTTTCTTGCTTTTAAATTGTATACTCCTACAACTCACTGATGAAATGTCTATCATCATGAAAAGTGAGCTGTTGCCTTCACTCTCACCCCTTTTGAAAAACTTGTGAAATTGAGTTTGTGGAGTGTCTTACACATTTAAATTTTCAAGGAAAAGCAGTTACATTTTGAGGGTTTGAATGGCAGTTATCTATGCTACACAGCCTGTGCACTGTGCTAAGCTGAATTACTTTTTTCTTTTCAGACTCTATGAAGGCTTGGTGATTATGTAGGCTTTTATTTTTTTTAAGGAGGATAGATTACATAGAGTTCTTGTCACTCAGACCAGCAACTTTACTCCATGTTCAGTGACTACATGTGCTACTCATGCTGATATGCCTTATGGAAAGTCCCTGGCCTCCTATTTGTTGTCAGCCACTGACAACACAATAACTTTCTCGAGAAGCTCCAATGAAGGATTCATGCGATAATCGTTAATCTCTGAAAGCATGTTTTATGGCGTCTTAATTTGCAGTGGAGAAACACATAAACACATTCTCAGGCAAACATCTGTCTCTCTCAGGCTTCCACACACACACAAACACACTCACAGTCGCTCCCCCACATGCATGGCATCACAGCGGCCATATCCTTCACTGAGTCGAGTCTTTGATGAGGCAGCCGATGCTTTGAAGCCTGGCTCTGCCATCAGGAGCTTTTAAAGAAGCCCCACTTCTCTCTCCCTCTCTCTTTTCCACTTTCACTCCACAATCAACTAGCTCATATCGCCAACTGAACCGCAGATCCACGCTAGACCACACAGATAACCCAAATCTGATCTTCCTCATCTTGCCTCGCCTCCTCTCATCCCAGTCAAAGATTCAGACACAAACCTCCCCCTTTCTCTGCCTTACTGAGGCTGTGACTACTTTATCTTTTACACTCTATCCTCACTCCCTCATCGCATTGTGTTCCTCCAATCTCATTACCACCCTCACGAAATCCACTGGCGCTTTTCTCACAGATCATCGTCCTCTCTTTTCGAGAATAAGCAACAGGTTTCTGCAGTATGCTTATTGTGCAGCAATGAGAGGCATCTTGGAAGAAGAAGTGTGAACTTTTTTCACAGTGTACAAAGACTGATTCAAAGATATTCCTTTTCTTTGTGCTCTTGTTTGGATGTAGAAAGAATGGCAGTGGCTGTTTGTCACTACCGATTTTAATTAGAAAATCTTTCTGAAATTTCTCAACAACCACTGGGTGGACTGGCATGACATTTCGTACAGACGTTCACGGTGGCAATACAATGAATTCTAATGACTGTGGTACCCAAATGTTCCTTTAGCAGCAGAAGGAGGTAATTTTTGTCTCTTATTAGCACGTGTTGTGCAGACTTTGGCTCTCAAGAGGATCAACTTAGCTTCTGACCACTCATGTTGCATATGATCAAGCCAAACATTCCCATTAGCCTTAGCTATACTTTGTGTTTAGTGCTAAATAGTGCTAGCACATTAAATGAAGATAGTGAATATACCTGCCTACCCTCGTGCAGAAAAGTTGTCAATTTATGGGTAAATTGACAACCCCCCCCCCATTTGGTTCTTTATGCCAAAAGTTCCTCATATATTATAATTCAGTCTACTGGCTGGGTCTCCTGTTAACTTTCATGTCTTCAAAAGGGTGAACCATTTTAATGAATGGTGTGCCCTCCAGCACCTCCCCAAGCACAAACTCCTGCTTAATGTAGTGCAACACTTTGGTACTGAGGAGAATAATGAAAACTCCAGCCTCTGCGTAAATCTATCAGTGTTTCAGCGTTTTTACACTCTGTTGCTGATTGCAAGTTGGTGATAGAAAATAAAAAAAGTATGTGTGAAAACTTTAATCCATCACCCACACAGTCTTGCGATGTCTCAGCCATTTGCATGTAACTGACAGACAGTCTCAGACAGTTTTTCTCTCTTACACTTTAACAAGATCTCTCAGATTTCTTGCAGTTTCTCCGTGAGTATTGTCTGTCGATGCCCACACAGAAAGGTAGCTGTTACCTCTTCTGTCTGGCTGAGTGGGCCAGGAGGTGCCTGTTGTCCTCCCACACTAGGCCTGCGAGACTCTGTCATGGCCCTAATGAGAAGTGGACCTGACATCCTCTCTGCTTCCCATCAGCCCCCACTTCTTCCTGTTACCCTTCCACTGTAATGATGGCAGAAAGTTTGTGGCACCAGGCAAATTGTAGGTTGAATTATTGATGGGTCACTGGGTCTGTCTGGTCCGCTGCTACAGGGAGGGCTGATCATGTACGACATCCGTCAGTGCATAAACAGGTATAAGAGTGTTGCTATGTGACAGGAAAAGCTCTTTTATTTTTCCTGTGTGGCACATTGGGGGTAGCTGATGAGGTCCAGTGCGCCAACATTATTATCTCTCAAGGTGCGAAGACTGTGACTCAGTGATTTGCTGTGACGGGTTGCTCAGAGATGGCTCCACAAATCTAACATGTTGAGTCTCCATATATTTTTTTCTTGGGTGGGATTAACTCTTCCCTCTGGATTTCCACCTTTTTCATTTCATGCACACATGGTGTTGCAATAACACTGCACACAACAATCGGCTTCAGATGACAAACAGGACAATCTGATTTTCCAAAGAAAATCAGAAGCATACACTGCCACACGGTGGCTACCCTGTAATACAGAAAGATTTTACGGAAGCTGAAACATTTCAGCAATAATCAGTTATTGTTTGCAACAGTCAACCATGTCCTCTTCCATACTAGTAATAATTAGGCTCTGGGTATTAACATCAAAAGCTGAGGCAAAAGGCAGTTAGAATGTACAACCATTGCATCATCGAACAGGCAGAAATAACAGCAATTGTAGCTGCTATATTATACAGTGCCAGCAGTCAGCAAACTGAAATGATTTGTATAAGCCCAGTTTAGTGGGTCAAAAGGAGGGGTAGAAAGTCTGTGGGCGGCTCATGTACTTGAGAAGAACGTTTAAGCTGATGAACATTGCTTAACAATATAGCTGTAATGTGGACTAATTTAGAGCTGCTCCTTTCCAGCGGGGGCTTGATTGAGCAGCCGCCACTTGTTTGTTTTCCAATTTGGGCTTTGGTGGGTACTTCCATTTTACCGCTGCGTTTGTTTTCTGAGAAGTCCTCATGTCTAATTTATTGGATCTGTTTTAGCATGTTCGCCTACTCGCTCTCCGGCGATGGTATGCTGCATAAATTATGCAGAGTACTTTTCATTTCGAACATCAGGGGTGAGCGGCTGATGTGGGACTGTGCACTGCGAGTTAGCAGACGGCATTCGAGACATCTCTGTGATGCTGCCCGCTTTGCCAATTTAGATGTTGAAACATGTGTTTGAGGTCCAAAAACGGAACTGAAGTTTGGAGTAAAACACTGGCATAGATGTAACAAAGTTTAGGTTTTTGGAAATTGGACTTGGTGATATTAAAGGTTTGCAGAGTACTTCCAGAACAACAGACACTTAACAGGCTTTCTGCTATCCTGCCCATGTTAACCTTTAATATTTAATACGTTACACACCACTGTTGCTGCACAATATGGCCACCATCTGTAGCTCAGTATTAAAAACAGGGGTAATCCTTGCTCAAAGGCATCAATGCAGATATACTGAGATGTAAACTTGTTGAACCATAGGTGAGTGATGGTGCTGCGACCTATGGACTCATCTGCTTCTCAGTCAGCTCGCACCAGCAGCTTGTGAAATGAAGAACAAAATCAATGTGCAACAAAGGGTCTCCTCTTGTCAGTCTTGTCATATCCAGCTGAAAGGGTAGATATATTCCGCAAGATGACTGAAGCTGAGACTTGTAATATTCCTTTCAGCAAGTGATGCCTGTAGCTGGTGTCTGAGATACATGTACATTATCCTTTTCACTTTGAATATTCCTGTGTTTGCCCATCAGGGCCATTAAGAAAGTAAAAAAGGATTCTAATAACGATCAAGGCCGCTGGGAGAAAGTCTAAACAAACCAGGTGCAGCCGCTGCTTGTAAAAAAAATCGACTTTTCTTCCAGTCACCTTGCACTGAGCAAATGAGCGTCTTATTATGGCCTCAGCAGAATTAAACCTCAGATATCTTTCAGCCAGCAGCAATCCTTGAACCATGTGTTCCTGGGTGCGTGCACAAATTTCCAACTCCAACCGTAGAAATAACATTTTGTAGAAGAAAATAATAACACTCTGTCTCTCACCTCCACAGTATCTGCACTTCTTACTTATGCGCCCTCTATGATTGATTACGACTATGATGAAAGTTGATTCTGTTTTGAATTTTTCACTCATATGAGCAGCCGTTATTCATCATATAGGCATCACTAGTGGTGTGAAATAGAGCCGCGAATCAGGCAACTTCAGACTTAACACAACAAAGACCTGAATTTGAATTTATGACCAATGAATGGTGAGTGTACTTTGACTTGAAGCTACTGTGCGAGGCGCTAAAATCTCAAAATTGAGCCGCTGCGATGGATGTTCGGGTCCAATTAATGACAAATATACTTCGGGGGGAGGGAGCGGGGGGGAAGGGAGGCACCAAAATTGAATCACCTGTTCCTTGTCCCATTATCAACATTTCCTGAAAATTTCATCAAAATCCGTTCATAACTTTTCAAGTTATCTTGCTAACAAACAAACGGACAAACAGACAGACAAATGCCGGGCTGGGCGCTTGGCAGAGGTAATAATCTAGCGCCAGTAACTATCTGGCTGGAACAACTCTCTCTCTCCACCTCTTTATACTTCACTTTGAGTGTAATTCATTTGCCAAAAATGAGACAAAACACACAATTTAAAGTTAAAGATGAATTTGGCTGATAGCATATTTTTTTCAGATTTCCTATTTACATTGTGATTCATTCTTTTGGCCAAGATAACTGTGTAGTGAAAATCTAATATTGTGCTTTGGACAGAGTCAGTCTAGCTGTCTCCCCATGTGTCTAATCTTTATGCTAAGCTATGTTAGCAATAGCTGCATATTTCGCATACAAGAGAGTCATCAATCTTGTCATTTCTCTAAGCAAAAAAAAAAGTATTTTCCATAATCAAACTTTTTCTTTAAAGTTCAGTTAATAGAACAGAATTGATCACAGATGAATGCTACGGTAGATGAGTCAAAATACCTCTCTAGACATGATGATACACATGGTCCCTGTGATATCTGAACTGGGAGAGAGATCAGAGGACTAGAAGGGAAAAGTGGCTCATCTGAGCACTCTCTAAATGTACAGTAGCGCTTGTGTGGCGTCAAGGTCAAGGCAAGACCTCCTTCCCTTTGATGGCGCTGGAGGAAGTGCTGCTATTTACTACCTTGAGAGATAAGTCAGGTGCCTTTTTTAGCACAAAGCAAAAAACGCGCTCAAGACGTTAAAGCAGAGCAGAAACAAACTTGCTCATGAAAACAAGGATTAAGACGTACAATTATAATCTAAGTTCCCACGCTCTTTGAGCATCCGTACTCTAATGTTATAGTTTCACTCGCAAGGGGTCAGAGAAAATTGATAAAAACAAGTCTTTGATCTAATATAACCTTGCATTAGCATAACTAGCAAAAGGTGTTGCAGGGCAGAGATGCCAGCTGGGTACACTTGGTCATCGCACAGGGGTCTGAAGGCCTTCTGTCTCTGTCCACATGTTAATCTTTACAGGGCACTCAAGGAAGTGGTGTTGACAGCCTAGATTTGAGGTCAAGAGGGGGCCAGGGGTCAAGCACTTCCTGCTGACATGAAAGCACATCCAAGCACACCTTGCTCTTGGTATCTGTCGTCAGCCCCCCTGACCATCTGTACCTACATAATCTGGGGCTCATCGGGCCCAAACAAAAGCCATGTGTTAATTACCTTTGAAGGTATAATGACTTCAGGGCCACAGCCGAGCTTCATCTGGTTTCAAAGTGAGGGCCAGAGAACAGGTTACGCTTCAGACATGTTACAGTTGTCCTTTTCCCTACCTGCTTGCCGTGCTTTCATTTTAGAGGGATAACCGTGCCTTTTGGTTTCCCTAAGACTCTCCCGTATCAAATCCAGAGGTACATAACCGCTTTACTCTCGCTTTTGTGGACTGTTAAATAAGTAAATTAGGGAGAAATTTCTGACACATGAGAAACAGAACAACACCTGTCCTCCAGATGTGACGGCATTCACTTTAATGGAATTTGTTCTTGTTCTCCTGATGTTTTGTCTTAATTGTTTTTGTAATTCTCACTTTAGGATTATTGCTCGACAATGACAGCAACTACTATTTAGCTCTTTTTTCTGCACAGCCGTCATTTCCTCAGTTTACAGACCTACAGTGAAGAGGAACAGAATTACGAAAAGACTGACAAGTAATCTAGACTATAAATAGTTCACATTTATTGCCTTCCCCACTGTTTTTTCAGGGAGTGTCCAGAAGGTTCCTTCATTCCCAGATTCCAGGAATGTGAATTATGAAAAGATCAAAACTGGACAGACATAAAGAAAGGTGCTGGTAGCAATCATCTCATTAGTCATCACAAAAACAAGATGATGTGTCCCAGTCCTGGCTTGATTTTGCACCCTGTGAGTAAAGCCTGAGTAACACTTTCTTTTTCCCACAAATGACCACCTTCTTCCTGCCGCAGGAGAAAGGGAAGTGGGTGTTGTATATTCCCAAACAGATATGTTACCTTGTTTTGAATAAATGTTTCTACTTGCCAACCACAGGTGACCTCAAGACCGAAGATGAGATCTTTGCGGGATGACACACAGGTTTCAATTGTGCAGATGGCTTTGTCGGAAGTAGTGCTCTACCCTAGTTAAACTGGTTTGGTTATATCTCAGTCCGAGTTTCTACTTAGATCACACAATGATACTTATACCTACCAGCATTTGTAAGACGATACATGCTCTCGCATCTGAATACATCAAAGGGTAGTGTGGACTTGGCAGGCACTTGAGTTATGTACTGTCTATCCCACTTCAGCCTCTTGAAGATATGCAGTCATTCTCTACATCCTCTCTGCTGAGAATAAACAAACATACTCTCTAATCCTTTGAAATGTTTTTTCCTTTTGAAAATCCTAAACTTCAGTTTCCAGTCCCAGGATGGTCAGGGGCACGCAGACACCTCTTGATCCTCAGGGCATCTAGAGGAGAGTGTGTATGATGTGGGGAGAACAGACAGTCTGCTCCAGACCTACAGGTGAAGGCAGACGCCTGTCCTGTGAAGCTGACGCTGGGCAGAGAGGCAACCCTGCCAGCCTGCCGGTGGAGAAGGTAGTTATAAATATCCACCTCACGCTGCAGTTTCCTCGGTTTCCTCCAAAAGCAAACACTTCTGATTCTACCTTGTAATTTATCACTGCTCTCTCCCCCATTGAGGGAAAAATCAAGGGAAGGGAAATGTTGAGTTGAAAGATTGCAGTGTGAACAGTTGTTGTTATTTTCCACAGTTCATGTTGTGTTCTTATACTGTCTATTAAAATGTACTGAGCTGGTTTCACTAGCATCACAAAGCACACTGCATTAAGGGATTATCAAAGAAACCAAACCTAACTTGTCTTTAGAAGTGCCTCTTTTTCTGGCAGGACTGAAAGAATCTTAAGGCAAGTGCCTCTCAGTACTAACAGTTAGTCTACTGTTAGCTGTGATTATAAATACTGTGTGTGTGCCACAGGAGCTAATGTGTGTCTTAGATGTGTGTTTCTTTCACTTTGAAACGGAGGGTGTAAAGGCGGGGATGGTGATTTCAGATTCCAGGAAGAAAATTCCCAGGCCTGGAAGAGCCCATGGAAAGTAATCAAGTAGCAGAGTGATGTCATTCTGATGAAAGCCAGCCTGTCAGACAGTTGGCGACTATGGGTGCTCGTTGGCATCGGCCACAGCCCGCTATACACCAAAATATGACATCAAAGCAGGTACCAGGCCAGGCTAAGAGGCTGGCACTGATCATTGTCTTCTTTGATTACAGTAGCCTCATCTTCTTGGTGAGAGGATAAAAGAAAACGGCTGCTTGGTGTTAAAAGAGTGTCAAAAATAATGAGGCACATACCATGCACTAATGGTGTCCCAGTGGTTTAGTGGACTGAAGCGCATACCGTGTACTCACAACATTATGGGACGGTTTTCCCGGACAGGGAATGTCTGGTCCAAACCTATGGTGTTTTTTTTTAAAGAACATTTCCACTCAACTTAACTTTTAGTTATGGGCTAGTCTTAATCCATGTTCTAAAAGCTGGCACCAAAGGTTTTGACCTGCTCAGATTTATCTTGCACATCAGGAACTTTTTCGCTTTGATAGTTTTCTTCTTTATAAAACCAAAATAAAACCAAAATCCTATTAAAAAATAATGGTATCAAGTCTCCCGACCTTGCTTCTTTAAAGTCTACAGCTAAAAAAAACTGCTTCAAATACAGCTCTCGCGTAAATGAATAATGACCATATTTTGCAGCAGGGTGTGGACTTCAAAAGAATTTCCCCGTACAGACTACCAGGTTAAAGGACAGAAAGTGAATAATGTGTTGTGGCTCTACTGTCATGACCTGTAATAAGGACTTTTCCATGTCCTTTGGCAAATCTGTGGCATAAATAAACATTTCTGAGACTAAAGGGCCTGATTCTCTGTCTCCTTGAAGATGAGAATAGGCACAGGGGCAGGAGCGCTGCCGCCTCTCTGATGATAATAATAGCAGGTCTTGAATGGTAATTGGCCTCTGGTTCCTCCTCCATTGCTACCTGGTAAAGGCCATTGCAAGGGGTGATTCAGGCACTAGGCATGAATGGAAAAGTCCTGGAGGAAAGCCACATATTCACGCACCGGTACCTCCAACACAGCCTGGTGCACCTCAGTCATCCTCCATTACACCAACACATTCCTACACACATGCAGGCACGCACGCAAAACATGCATGTACCCCCACCCTGACAGGCACAAACATCCATCTTGATTAGTATGAATGACGTGACACAACTGTTTACAGGCAACAGCAGCTACTTTGTGACCATCATTCAGATGAAAGATCAACAACAAACAGCTGACCTGTCAGCTGAACCTTTTGATTACCCCCCGGTGCCAGAGAGACCCCTAATGCAAGCTGTCCTATCTTGAAAGAGTTCATTTTTATCAAACAGGGCATCATCTGTAACCAATAGACGGCCTCCTCTTACGAAATGAGAGCCTGCTCGACAGATGTCTCCTGCCTCTCTTACTCTCTCTTACTCCCCATTTACATCCACATCTTAGATGGCACCTCTTGACTTAAGTCAAGATCAAGGTTGTTTACTGATTCTCTGGGTAATATCAGGAACATGTGGTGAGGGCACATGAAAGGAACTCTACAGTGTGTTAACACCCCAAAACCTCTGTACTTGTTTGTTTTGGGGTTTAAACAATAGCTTCAACATGAAATTAAGGGGACATTCTTGTGGAGGCTCGCCTCAAGGTGACACAGAACAGAAGCTGAGGTTTAAAATGTTTTCATTGGGGCAGATAGCCTCGAAGCTCTCAAACATTACAGTCACATCCACTTGTAAATTAAACTGTCATTGAATTAGCAAAACTCTATATATCTGCAAAAATCATCTACTCATATGTTTCTTTTTCAGTAAAAAGCAATACACAAAATTTCAAATATCTAGTATAGTCTTAAAAAAATCATTTTATAAAACGGCAGAGAACTGCTTGTGATAGGAGAAGTTATGAGTCATTAATACAATACACACAAAACCTCTGAAGGTTTCAACAAGCTTTCAACTAATTCCCAACACCTGAGTTGTATCCCATACATTTCCAATTCCTTTGCTGTCCTGGCTTTTAGCAGATTTCCACACTTAAACACTTTGTGGCATAATACCACTAAGTCCGAAGCTTTGCTGTTGTGACCTTCATGGGATTTAGTCCTGCGGTTGAGTCCCACAATCCCTAACCTGCCATCGTATGTTTCATGCTACGTGGTGCTATGTAGTTTGCGCTCTCTGTGTGGGAGAGGGTGGCAATTTAAAGGAATTTAAAGAAACTCTTCTATGAAATATAAAAGTTTTATAGATGGTGATCTCTCCTTTGTTCTTCCAATGAGGACCTCCACCTGTTTCTGATGATGTGAGCCAGAGCCTGTCCCTTTCAAGAGGCTGATCCCTCCTGATCTCTTTGATGTAACCTGACCTAACAGTTCCAACTAGCAGGATTTGATGATCACGGATGGACCCTCAACAACAGCATGTGCAAATCAAAATTAACAGGCATGGGGAGATGAACGACGAGGATGTGTGAGCAGAACTGGCAGGCTGCGTAGACAGAGACGGCTCACGGGGCTGTGATGTGTCTAAACGCCAGGCAGGCAATGGTCACATGATCAATGCTGCCAGCCCAGACTTAAGCAGTAAAACCTGTGGATCTGTGAGGGCACATGCAACTGATCGGAGATGAAAGACAAGCTTTGACTTTCACAGGAGGCCTGGAGTTGGGGTGGGGGCTACGGGGGCACTTCTGAGGGACTGCCATCAGAACAGCTGGGTCATTTTCAAATGACCTAATTCTAGGATTAATCCATTCAGACTTGCATGGTTAAATTTGTGTCTATGCTACACAGGGAGGATGGGAGGCAAAGAAAAAGGGGGACAGAGAATTACAAGTGAAAGCCAGAAAGGCTTAGTGATTGGAGTTCAAACAAGGTGCACAGTGGAGAACAAACCACTGTGCACCAACAGTAGCAGAGCTAACCAGTGCTTCTCCAGCCTCATACTGTTAGGTCACTGTAAAACTGAATCCTTCATATTCTATCTACGAATCTACACATTTAGATCCCACCACCACCACCAGTGCGAGCATCTGCAGCTCACACTTCTCTGGTCAGAGGACGTTTCACCGCCAGGGCATCTCTTCATGGCAGTGAGTGTGTCAGAGGCCAGCGTCCATCTGCGAGTGATTTAAGGGTTACATTTTTGAGAATGACGTGTGATAAAACAGGGAGGTATGGGTCAAAGTGACTAGACTCAATCTGTGACAGAGCCTCTCCTCCTGGGCCCTACCACATGTTTTAATCTATACAAGCATCTGTTTGAAGTTCCCAATGAATACCATCAGTCCTGCTGGTGACTTCATATCCATCTACCTGGCTCAAAACAGTTAGACATCCTTTATGCGCACTGATTAACCATGGGGCTGCAGTCAGTGGGAAGGACATGAAGCTTTTTACACTGACGATGTTCTTTGTGTTTTGACAACTGACCTGTCCAAAAATTAACTAGTCTGGCCGACTTTCTATCAACATTTTCAAACCTCATCAAATTTTTCAAGAGTAATTATTGTCTTAAAAGTTGCAAAAATTGAAATCTCAAGTTAAATCTATTTACTAAAAAGGGAAAAAGAAATCTGATAATATTGATCATAAGTGATCTGACTGACAGCATGAAACTAAAATTGAACGTTGATTTTACATTTCAGTGATGGTGCCCTTATTATATATAAAGATTCTCTTCAAATCTGCCCCGGTGTCTGTAGAAACATGGCTCAGTTACATATAATGACATCCAATCTTAACACTCTCTCTAATCTTGTCGCCACAATACTAATAAAGCATTAATCAATAACCCATCTGAGGCTGGGCTTTATGCCAGAGCAGCTGCAGACATGACAAAAGGTAGAGTATAATCCTGTGAAACTGATGTAACATCATTAAAATGCTATCACATTAAAGTGTGCATCAGTACCATTTGACTTCAGAACTCCAGACCTTTAAAACTGAACTAAACTGTCAGTCTGTTGCAGTCAGAATGAGCTCAAATCAAAGACAACAGCCATCAAACTACCATCATGAAGTGTTACCTTGTCGAATGATTGCTTTTGCCCTGTGGGCTACACTTTAACTTAAATGTGTCCTTAAAATGAGAGGTTGTTCGAGGGAAGCCTACCTCAACCGTAACGAGGCATTCCTGTGTTAAGAAGCTGGCTTCCCATCAGGATGCTCTGCTCGACTTAAAATATACAGTACAGCAGGAAAGTTTGGAAGAGACTGAAGTGGGAGGGAGGAGGCGAAAAGGAGGGAGAAAGAGTGATGGTTGCTTTGATCTTTAGAGGCCCAGTCTGGATTTTTTTTTTTAAGTGTCTAAGTCCCTTTTTCTGAACCTTAAGAAAACGTGAACTAAACTAGTTAGAACTGGAACTGAATTCTTACAAAGGGGTATAGGAGGGTAGTGATAATAGATGATTCACTCTGAACAATTATTACCTTACTTTTACATTACCTTTATAGGTACACAAATACCACAAACTGGCACATTAACCAAAGTTTACTTGTGACATTGGTGTCGAAAGTCAATAAACTAATAATAACGGTAATAATTAGCCAGGTAAAGTCTTTAAAAATAAATAAACTCTCCCTTTTCTTGGGCAAATATTGGTGGAACTCTGCACCGATTTTGTTTTGTTTTTTCCCCATTTGCTTTTCAGGCAAGTGTGTAACAAGATGCGTATTCTCACTTCATAAATTTGTGGTGGAATGGGAAATGGGCATTTCAAGGCCAATAAAAGCCACCACATCAAATAAAACATTGCGGATCAAAAGAACCAACGCATGGACATTTTTTCCCTCTATAAATTAAAAAGGGGGGTAGTCTGCCACGCTTGATCATGCCCCGAGTCCTGCCCCGCTCCTGCGATTGGCTGGACGGACACACAAGGGGGGAAAGTTTGAATAAAATACAAGAGCATGGCACCAGTGTTGTCGTTCAAGCTTGTGCGCTTGATCCAGAAGCGCTTGAGTTGTCCAGGATAGCTGAGCAAAGGCTGAGAAAAGATCGACATTTATCCAGAAATTGAAACGGATGACTTTGATTGAACGCAGAGGACTTTTTTATTTTAGTTGACATAAAGTTTGGGAGCTGATAGCAAGTGTTGTTGCGTCTCTACACTCGTGCGTAATCCCCGTCCGCTTTCCACCTCCATTAGGAAGTTTTCTGTATTCCTCTGACGAGACGGTGCATTTAGAGAGGAACGGACGTCTGAAGATGACAGCGATCAGAATGGTTTCATCAGTGCTGCTGCTGGTGCTGATGCAGTCCGGAGCTCTTTGCGCACGGAGGTTCCGGGGTGGCCGCAACCCACAACCACGACGCGCACCACCTCCTCCTACATACCGGGCGGACCGGGGTGATACCACGGAGAGCTTCCCTCTGGATTTCACCGCGGTGGAGGAAAACATGGATAACTTCATGACCCAAGTGAAGAACCTGGCGCAGTCCCTCTACCCGTGCTCGGCGCAGAAGCTTGACTACGACATGAAGCTGAACCTTTTGGAGAATACATCCGTCACCTGCAACGACGGAAGTCCCGCGGGGTACGTAAACACTCAGGGTGATAAAGTGTGATCCCCAGGTGAGCGGATCGCCCGGCAGGTCAAAGCAGGGTCAGCTGTGCGCCCTGGAGCAAGCAGGAACTGTTATTTTGTTTAAAGAGTGCTTGAGCAAGGCACACCCCGTCCTGATGGTCATCCTGCTACCCGAAGTAACTCCCGTGTATCTGGCCTGAGGACCAAAGTGCCCGTCTCCAAAGAGCTTTCTCAATTTTCGTTTAATTGTTTAATTGCAAATGTCCCAGTTTCATTTTCGATTCACTATTTCAATGTTGAAAAAAGTGAATGCATAAACAAAACCACTGCAAAAGGTCAAAATCAACACAGAGCAGCGTCCTAATACAGACTGGGGCTCAGTCGGATCACATAGACAGCTGCTTTGCGTCAGCGAAGCGTGAAATTTGCGGATAGCCACACGGTCTATGCTTCATTTCCTTTGCTTCAAATTAGAATGCAGGATTTGCTCTGCAGAAAGTTTAGATTTTAGTTTGCAGACCCCCGCCCATCTCCCTCTGTCCGTCTGTCTCTCTGATGACTGGACACAGCTCCAACCGTAGAGATGTGATTTTACAGCACTTGTTTAGTTTTACTGGACAGTTTTGTGTCTACAGCCCTGTTGGGTTAAAGTTAGCTTTTTGTATTTGATGTTTTTACTATGTCACCTATGGGGTAAACCATGGATAGATTCATCTGTGTGCAATGATCTTCACTGTTGACATTGTTGTTAAGCAGAAATCTATTTGGAAGCAAGAAAGATTTCTCTGCTAAAGAGCAATAAGCCATGGCGCTCAAACAATATGAACCTCAGACAGATCCAGCCTCTCCTATTGTAGAATACATAAACACTGATCAGGCATGTAGGCTCTTTAAAATTTGGTAGGGGTTAAACTGATTTTTATACAAATAATACTGATAAGTCCAGTAAAAGGCGTCATTTCTCACAATCCTACACATCTTTTACACCAAAGTCTTTTCACTGGTGCCTCAAACTGTCACCACATTATTCTGCCTGACAGCTTTTCAGATATTGCACAAGCTGTTCCATACTGAATAATTTACTTAACAATTCTATACTGGAGAGCAGTGAATATAGTAAGCATGTTGTGAACTCATTATTATTATTTGTAGTTTTCAGTATTATATAAAGTGCTTTCAGTTCTTTTAATGTTGTCCGTGCCATATCAGGAGGTTTTCATGACTGTCATTGTCAACGTCTGAGAGCAGTTTGGTTTTGGATCAACTCAACTGAAGTGGGGTTTGATATACATGTCAATTTATGGATTTAGAATCCTGTCTAATTCCTGTTAAACCCCAAAGTGGCGTGTAGAAAGAGCTGTCTGTTAGCGCAGTAAAGCTCTTAGCTCTTTAGAGACGCAGCATGAGGACGAGCGCAGGGAACAGTTACTGGCAGATGGCCTTTTTATTCACTGTGGCTGTTATCAGTTAGGATGCTAATCCATCCAACAGTATTTTCCAGAGAGGTATTGTCACAGTTACATATACATACATAGAGACGCAATGGAAAGACACAAAAAAGCAATCATTTAGTGAACCTGAATGGTCGAACTGTGTGACTCATCTCCTGGAGTTGCAATTGTTAGAGTGAGGAGGTTGACACAGCACCTTTCCCTCTTGGCTTGTTTAGCTTGCCAAGAATGCCTTCACTTTGTTGTTTGGAAGTGTAGTGCACTGCCCTCAGCCTACATCATTGACTGTGACTGGCAATAATAGTATAAAACATCACATGCAGCCAAAGTGTGATTCAGTGTCTGAGCAAGCAGCTCCGAGCTTCAGCCAAGTCTGTTTTCTTTAAAGTCACTGAAATGTATTTGGCAATCTCTGGTGTTGAGTCATTGGTAAAATCGAGCGGATACTCATTGAATTAAAAAAACAAAACAGCATCACCGTCACAAAAGCACATTTAAAGGGCTTATATATACATACACACACTGCAGCACGTTACAATCATGATAGCATTGCCCTCTTCTGGACTGACAGGCACATATCTCTTACATTGTAGCGAGTGTTCCCTTCTTTTCAAGGTCCCAGTCTGGCACAATAAATACCTCAGATTCAATTCATCTTACCCAGGATACTTTTAAGGTTATTATCTTGGGCACATGTGGGTCCTACGTGAGTGTATATAATAATATAGCCGTCTTATGTCTCTTATCATATCATTTCTTTGGGTCGGAGCCTTGATTTTATCCATGCTATGCGTAAAGACGGAAGAATGATGAGCTCAGAATAAAAAGATCGCGGTACACTACCGATTCTTGAAGAACACGTCTACTGGTATCTACAGTACAAACAGGATAGGGGTCAGGATGATGTTTATCTCCCTGTTCGATCACTATATCAGTTTCCTAAGTGCAGGATGCACACACAACCTCATTGTTCTCCTCTGTGTACTCAACAGATTTATGTTGGCGGAATTTCTGTTTTGCTGTTTTGTGTCACCTTTTAGAGATCGTAATCGACAAAGTTAACAGGACGTTCTTGTCTATGTTAAAGGCGTGATGTCACACTTGTTTATATTCTATGCTTGGATACCATCACTGATGTAGAAACAGTGAGGGTATTACGTTTCAGAGCTTATTTTATCTTTCCAAGTTGTGAAATGAGACTGTCTCTTATTGTTGTGTTGCTATACGGTCATGCAGGCTGCAAAAATAAATCAGGTTCACATTCACATGATTTTAATATCTGCATGCAACTTAAGCACAGTGGACATGCCTGCTGTAATGTGCTCACTTTCTTTACTTTTTTGGTTCTTGTAGGTACTACTTAAAAGAATCTCGAGGCAGCAGACGGTGGTTGATATTCTTAGAAGGTTGGTATTTAGCTCATTTAATTCTATCCATTATACTTCTCATTTCATGACCAAATTGCTGTGATGAATAACTGGAACCAGTACATGTAAGAAATGATTAATGTTGTGTTTTTTGTACATCTGTGTCCAGGCGGCTGGTACTGCTTCAACAAGGAGAACTGTGACAGCCGATATGAGACTATGAGGAGGTTGATGAGCTCCTCCAAGTGGCCCCAAACTAAAACAGGTCAGCCTCAGCTCGTTTGTACACTTCACTGCACTCCCATCAGCACCGCCGTGACTCTACCTGTGGCCTGTAGCAAATCCTGATCACAAGGTCAAAAACATACCCAGATCTCACTTAAAGACCTCAGCAAATAAAAAGATCGGATGTACCTGTGCTCATTTACAGTGTTATTAAGACCGCCACCCGGTCATAATGTTGCTGCGGTGTAGGGCTACCTGGCGCCCGCTGCTATAGGAACAGAGATGCCTCCCTCTCTCATTGCGCTGTAATAACTGTAATCCATGTGGTAATGATGATGACTAAGAAGAGGATGTGTCTGGGGGAGCCAGGACGGCTAATGATACATGTTGATCTGTCTCTGCAGGCACGGGGATCCTGTCTCCATTGCCTGAGGAAAACCCTCACTGGTGGAATGCCAACATGGTGTAAGTTGACTCGTGTTTGTCTGCTTGTTGATGCTCATTTTTCAATCACAGCTGGTGACCTTAACTTTATGTTGCTTGTGCAGGTTTATTCCGTACTGCTCCAGCGACGTGTGGAGCGGCGCTACAGCCAAGACAGAGCAAAGTAAGAGATTACTACATACTGTCATTCCACTTCTTTCGCCCATCCTCAGAATAAAAGCAAAAATGTCCAAAAAATAAGTCTAAAGAAGTGTTATTTTACAGTTCCACTCTCTCTCTTTCCATTGTGTGCAGGTGGTTATGCCTTCATGGGCTCACTGATTATTCAGGAGGTTGTGAAGGACCTGCTAAACAAAGGGCTGGACAATGCGAAGGTCCTCCTATTAGCCGGAAGCAGGTATGTTCACATGTAAAACGTTTGTGTGGGGTTCTAATCCATACTGCATTGTTGCATGTGTGCTTATGAGTATCTCTGTGTGCAGTGCGGGTGGTACTGGGGTTCTTCTGAACGTGGATCGTGTAGCAGAGCTGCTGGAGGGCCTGGGGCACACTGGGATACAGGTGCGAGGTCTTTCTGATTCTGGTTGGTTCCTCGACAACAAGCAGTACCACTGCACTGACTGTGTGGACACTGTCAGCTGTGCCCCCACCGAGACCATCAAAAGAGGCATCAAGTATGAGATAAAGTCATTTTGTGAGCTGGATCAGTATTTTAGTCAGGGGAGATTATCATGTCTTATCTGCTTTCTTTGTTTTCTTTAACCTGGTTGTCAGGTACTGGGGAGGAGTGGTCCCAGAGAAGTGCAAACAAACCCATGAAGGAGAGGAGTGGAACTGTTTCTTTGGATATAGAGTCTTCCCATCAATAAAAAGTGAGTCTGGGGTCTCCTTTGTTAAATATCACATTAATGTGATCTATACAAGTCCAAACTGTCTGTGTGGTAAACTTGTGATTAGATTAAGGACACATGTAGAACTATATCTTATATTACTCTTGTCTATTCTCCCTGCACAGGCCCTGTGTTTGTGGTTCAGTGGCTATTTGATGAGGCCCAGCTGACAGTGGACAACATCCAGCTAACAGGGCAGCCTGTCCAAGAAGGCCAGTGGCGCTACATCCAAAACCTGGGCATTGAGCTGAGGAACACACTGAAAGATGTCCCGTAAGGCCATGACTCTGCATTTTAGAAGGAACATTTAAGTCAGATTACTGCACAGATTCAGAGTTTGTAATGTATTTTTGCTTTTTCTTCAGGGCTATGTTTGCTCCAGCATGTCTATCACATGAAGTTATCACCAGAAAGTGAGTATGATTCAATACTTAATGCTCCCTTTTCGGTGCATCAGGAAACTTTGCTCATGAGACTTTCTACCTGTAAGCTGACAGCGCCCTCTTGTGTTGTGTTCTAGCTACTGGATCGACGTGCAGGTTAAAGGCACCTCCTTGCCCCGAGCGCTGCACTGCTGGGACCGCAGCCTCCACGACAACAGGAACAACAAGGCGCCACCCAAAGGCTGCCCTGTGCATCTGATTGACAGCTGCCCATGGCCACACTGCAACCCCACCTGCCCAACCATCCGAGACCAGTTCACAGGACAAGAGATGAACGTCATTCAGTTCCTCATGCACATGGGCTTTGATGTGCAGAAGATGGCCCAGCAGCAGGGCATGGACCCCAGCAAGCTACTGGGCATGCTCAGCAGCGGCAGCTAAAGGGACACGCATACACACAGCATCTCCAAGCTAAAACCAAGCAGAGCTGGCTGGTCTCTCTGGCCAGTCTGCCATGCCTGATACCTCCAACTACATATACACTTCACAATCCATTCTACCTAAAGTCTTATCCCCTCTCACCTCTTGTTTACTTTAGTGCAAACCTCAGTCATTTTGCTCCACAATCCCTTCCCTCACCACTGGTGATACAGACAGGGGCAACACGCCACCATGACAAGGCACAACTCTCTGCTACTCTCCATTTGAATTATCTTTTGCTTTGTAAAAGAAAAAAATATATATCATGAATGTAATCCAGTTTTAAGGATGCTCATTGATGTTTAGTTTTTATAATTTTCATCCTCTAGATTATATAGAGTCATTGTTAAAAAAAAAAAAGCCACAATGTTGGGATGTAATGTAAGGATGCTGTCTTTGTTAAGTAGTCACTATAGAGTATATAAAGTACAATTTTGTCCAAACTGTTCTTTTAATAATTGGTTTGACAGACATCTCATCACAAAATAACCTACATCAAGGCAGAAATACGATAAGGGGAGAAAGAAAACTGGACTAGGAAGGAAACTTTTTCTATTTACCTCTAAAACAAAAGCAAGCTTAGTAGAGAGAGACAACTGACACCAACACTTAATGAACTTGTATGATAGAGATATGCCAATTGGACTAACACTGTAATTAAAGGTACAATTCTTTGCTAATGAAAGTAGTTAAAATGAAATAGTCAAACAATAGTGAGACAGTCAGACAATGCTCTACACTTTGTATTATTGTGGTGTTCATCATGTGATAAAAGGTCCCTGTAGAGAGAACTCTCATTCCTGACAGCGCTGAAATCTGGCATCATTTGTAGTTTTGACAGCTGTGAAGATGTCTTTATGTCCCGTTTAGTCGTGTTCTGAAACTGACTGCGGTGCTAAAACGGACTTGGAAACACTTTATCAATAGCTGCACAGACACCACAGTGCCATTACATCTAGTCTATACCTCTTTCTCACGGGCCACGTCATCATCGGACGACTGTTCAAACCTGATCAAAGGGTACACATTCATGTTAGGTCACCTCAGTAGTCCAGCAATCCTCAAATCAATGCAATGAACATTTAAAGGGAGACAAAAAATATGTATTGTATATTTTTTTGAGTATTTGTATAGGTTCTTTCAAGTGTTCACTATTGTAACTCCCTTCTTATATTTCATAGATTACTTTTTAATATAATGACAATGTTGTATGTAATGATGTCTTTATAAATGATGTTTTTAAAGGACCTCTATTTCGCATCACACCAGAAAAGGAAAAGTATTACTAATTGTAAGTTTATTCTGTAACATATTTTTTAACAGAAAAAAAAACTCAAGCTACATTGGTAATTTACATATTTATTTTGTTATGTAAATCATATTTATAAGTGCTATTTTCACAGAGAAGTGATTCTTTGTAAATTGTAAATACATTGCTGTTTTACTCTTTGTGTTGATTGCATGTCTTTGTACCCAGAAGAAAAGACACATTACATATACGACAAGGTAAATATTTGTGTGCAGTCTTGTTATTATTACTGTAATAATCCATCCATCCATTATCTATACACCGCTTAATCCTCTGTAGGGTCGCAGGGGGGCTGGAGCCTATCCCAGGACGCCGGTCTATCACAGGGCTACACATAGAGACAGACAACCAAGCACACTCACGTTCACACCAACGGACAATTCAGAATAATCAGTTAACCTCAGCATGTTTTTGGACTGTGGGAGGAAGCTGGAGCACCACACTGCACAGGGAGAACATGCTAACTTCACACAGAAAGATCCCAGGCGCCCTAACCGGGATTCGAACTGGGGATCTTCTAGCTGTGCGGCGACGTTGCTAACAACCAAGCCACCGTGCATCCCTACTATAATAACGATAATAAATATTAATAGTAGTGGTGATGGTAAAATAGGTATTATTCAGTTTGTTTTGAACAATAATGTTTGACTGACTGACCTGATAGAGGCAGTCAAAAATATGTATCACCTTCAAGAAAAGTGTTAATGTCCTAAAGTGGACAACATGTCAGAGTCAGTACAATGAATTGGGGAATAAATAACAAAATAAACATTCTATCATATTTTGATACGATTCTAAAGGTCTTAGTAACCAAGAATGCCTCAATAACCTGTGTTCTTTCGGCATCATTTGTGAGTATAATTCTGCTGTGACTTTATGTCCGGTGCAGTTAATGTGTTTATGTTAAGCAGACTGCACACCTTACAATTTGTCTTTCATTCACCCATTCAAATACACACAATGATGGCAGCAAGGTACCACGCAAGGAGCTGGTTCTGAAACATCAGGAGTAATTCAGTGTTCTGTCTCACTTGAGGAGATTTTAACCTGTGGGCATCAGACCACTAACCAACACTATCTGTTGAGCCACAGTCATCTTTGGCCACCAGATCTAAGCATGCACCCATCTCAGTCTGTGGCATAGCGACAACTACAGTTAGATGGTGAGTTCCCTGTAATATCATCCATTATTCCTCAAAATCACACCAGATCACTTTTCATTGCGGGAGGAAAATGTCCTCTCACAATGAGTCCAAACTGATCTAGCATTGTACGCCAGTGACATTGCTGGACTCATGACGGACAGCCTTGTACCTGCATGGCTGAAATGCATCCCATTCCCATACGCAGAAAACCTGTCAATAGTGAGTTCTCCTTTAGGACCATTCCTAATTGTAACCTTATTTATTAGATAAACATGATGTTTACAACAGATTAGTTCCAGCAGCCCAGTGAGGTAATCTAATTAGTAAGAGTAGTAATCAGTGAGCTACGTCATTTGAACTAAAATCCAAAGCTAGAAACATTTCTTATTTCACCTATATCTAGTCCTTATATATGTTTTCATAATAGGGTATTTATAAAATAAAGAACAACATAGGATTAAAGAAAATGTGATTGTTTAAAAACGTGCAGTTTATCATCTGACACAACTTCAAAAAGCTGTTTAAAAAAGGGGCTTTATGTAAAAATCAAAAAAGTTTTGCTCTCCGTAAATTCCCAAAATACTGCATACTAATATCACAGGTTAAAGTATTTTAAGCAACTGCCAACCCATTTCCACTCCCCTCTTGCGAGCATAGGTCAAATCTGCCATCACTTGTGTATAATCATCCCTCTCAACCTGTATGTAATTTATGTCTCTAATGG
>OMNN01040130.1:1450-11585 GCA_900302755.1 Chromis chromis | reverse complement strand
AGTTGGATCGATTGAATCTGCTAGGGTTATTCAAAATATATAAACACATTCCTTTCTCTAGCTTTCTCTATGACAAACTTTGACCAGTGCAGCTTTAGTATTCTCAGTTATGTAAGTCGAAGGTTGTGTGGTATCAACAAATGCTGAAGATAGAGAGATGGAGCACAAAAACCTAGGATGTGAGTGATCATTGGATTCTATGGTATCAGATATCAGGAAAGACAAAAACTTTGTTTTTTAAATATAAAAGCCCAAAACAAAAACTTTGTTTTGGTCTTTTATATTTAATAATGTTGTACATGAACATCACAAAAATGTACGTTAGCTGTTAATAATGTTTAAAGGAGACAACAGGAGGGCTTACCTGACTGTGCTCTACTACCAGATACACTGAAGCTGCAGTTTGCAGAGTCAGGAGTACCAGAGGCTCTATCAGAGATGATTCGGGGTCTGCAGGGAGGTTCTGACCCGCATGACCTCTGCAGCATCAAGATTGCTTCCAACCTAATAGTATCCCTGCTTTTAGGAGGTGAGTGATTTAAGACATCTCTGAATGTGTTAGTGTATCACTAACAACTCTGTCTAGGTGTATTCACATCCTAATTTGGATTTTTCTATATATTTCTGATTGTCTGTCACCCAGTTCACACTTTCCTTTAAATCAAAGAAATTGCACTGCATTCCTCACTGCAGCCGTATTGTGACAGAGCCGATGCAAATCATCCACATATTCTGGGCATGTTAATTACTGTGCATATTCAGCTCAGATTGGCCAGCTAAAGATAAATCAGAGGCTCGACCACAGACTATAAATAATGGATGTAGATCTTGCTCTTTAAAACCGGTAGTAATGAGTGAGAAATGGATCTGACTGAGCACCCAAGAACAGTATGCATAGTGATACGTTAGCAACCTGTCATCACAAGGTATCCCCACCCTAAAACATACCACACTTTATTTATTGTCTATTTTCACTGCTATTTTCTAAATAGAAGTATAATTTACACCATGAGGACCATGCTATATTAAAAGTCTTGAAACTACCAATGGAGACCATACACTCATTGGTAAAATGTTTAGTAAGGTTACAGATCAAGGGAGGAGTATGGTCATTTTCTGATAGACTCCTATAAAATCTGATTTCTTGTTGTAAACAGAGGAGTCACCCCCTGCTGGCTGTTAGAAAGAATGCAGATTTACAGCACTTCTGCATTGGCTTCCCTTTTCAGGCTCCATACTGATTTGTTTATTTCATACAGTGAAGGTAATGTCAGTGCTGACTGTTGGACAAAATAAAGTGTTTTTGTTGTGTTAGATTGTAATGTTTTTGTTGAAAAGTGTGTTTGTGTGTGTATTTGTCAGATGAGTCTATGCAGAAGTGTTTTGGTGAGGGATCAGGTCTGGTGTATCAGGATGTTCTATCCTGGCTCCAGAGCTCCAACACCCAGCTGCAGCTGTCAGGAGCCCTGGCCATTGCTAACTTCGCCAGGAATGGTAAGAACACAGACTGTGAAGACACTTCTGTGACAAACACTATTAAGTTTCTGAAAGGACATCTACTGCTCCTCTAAGCTCTACAGAAGTTCTTAGCATCTTTAGGCTTTATTCTTGTGTACTCTGCCTGCTTTCGATTTGTCATTTCCAGCAGCAGCAGGTAGGTGAGTTATAAAACCTACTGTACACTTTCTGCTCAGCAGCCAGCAGACAGACACAGTCAGAGACTAGTGAACATAGTGGAGCATTTAGCAGCTGAAGAGCCAGATATTCTTCACAGGAGCTAGTAGACACCAAAATCAGAGCTTAAAGGAGCCAAACCAGATCAACTTCTCAAGAAAATAAAATAAAAACAGTTAAACAGATTGCATGTTGGCTGATTTTAGGAGATGTTCCTTGTAATAGGAGTACAATATTGAGTTTGTCTGTTATGACTTGGTGGTTTACTCTAATATAATAAAGTAATCAGGATGTGAAAGTGTCTTTGTGGGTTCACTGTGTTTCTGTCAGACAGTAACTGTGTGAAGATGCTGGATCTTGGTGTGGTTCCTCACATCCTGACCTTGTTGGAGCAGCATGTGGATGAAGGAGATGTGTCTGTTCAACATGCCGGACTGAGTGCGCTCAGAAACCTAGCCATTCCTGGTACTGTTCAAAGCAAAACAGTAGCAGTAGGGCTCCTCTGACCAAAAGGTTTAACACTGTACACCTACTGAACCCACTCACGTGTGTTATGCTGGCCAGTTGTCAGATAAATATAATACATGGGTCAATCAGAAAAACCACCAACACTGTTAACATGCTTGTAAAGATGTGAAACAACATTATTAAAGTAAATGCTGTCTTTCAAATTATATTCAAAATGACACAGATGCTAAAATTGTTCTGAATGGTTTTTGGTTTTATAATACATTTAAACCAGTGTGTGTGAACACTCATACTGTGTATAGTGTATAGTATGACATGCCAACTATGTGTCTTCTAGCCACCAACAAAGTGAGGATGCTGGAGGATGGGGTGACTGAAAGAATAAAGACCTTGCTGCGCTCTGACATGCCACCAGTTCAGTTCAAACTGCTGGGTACACTGCGCATGATGGTGGATGGACAAGGTGAGCTAAGCTGTCAATTGAAATACTAAATATTTATGCATGAGAATAATTGCATTCAGTTCTACTATTATCATATTCCTCTTGTGTCATGTGGCATTACAACTTTCAATTTGGACAAGAGAATTGTTTAAATTTAATGGGCCATGATCCTTTCTTAGAAGCTATCTATAGGATTTTTGTAAACCTTTGTAAAAGACTGGACTGGGTTTACATGTGTGGAAAACAGGAGAAGGACTTGTGGATTGCTGCACCCAGACGCCACAGAGGGGACACCATGTGTCTCAATTTGAACAGTTCCCTGGGCCTATTTATTGTGGGTTACCTTTCATTTTTATATGTATTTATCCAATCTCCTTGCTCTGATTACAATTCCCCCTTTCACCTTGGACACCAAACCTGTTATTTCCTTGATTAATCAAGTAATCACATGATCTATAAAATCCCAGAAAATAGTGAAAAATGTTCATTGTGTTTCTCGGGGGAAGGACCCATTTGATCATACTCATCAAACATTGGACATTTTGGAGCAGAACATATATACAGTTCTTCCCATGGTCTACTCTCAATATCATTGTAACGTACAGTACATTGGAGCTTCAAAGGTTTGTATGTGTGTATGTCCATTCTTTTTCTCCTGAACAACTTGTGACCATATTTGCTAGATGCTGATGATATTGATGTTTTCTGTTAATGTTTTAAATGTATTATTCCTTCCTTCCACTTTGTTCTGTGTGTCAGAGGAGGCAGCCTTAGTGCTAGGAAGAGATGCTGTGCTGCTAGCTCGTATCATGGAGTGGTGTGAAGCCAAAGACCATGCAGGAGTCCGAGGTGAAGCCAGTCGCCTTTTGGCTGCCCTTATCAGACACAGCCGCAACCCTGTGAGTCTGTTTCTGATCTGAAAGTTAGTTTCAGATGAAGTTGAAATTACTTTCTTCTTGGTAGTCATACCCAGTTTAGTGGTGATTAACTCAATGGCTGTTGGACTGATTTCCTCTCTCTAACAGGAAGTTGTCCGTGCAGTAGCCAGAGCGGATGGGGTTCGGCACCTTATCTGTATGGCAACAAGTGAGCATGTCATCATGCAGAATGAGGCCCTGGTTGCCCTGGCGATAGCAACTGCCACTGACATTGGTAAAGCAATTTCAGAGTTTATGTCGGAAGTTCTGAGTCTAAATTTATCAGGCATGTCAGGGTCTAGACATTCGACTAGACCCAAATGTTTATGAGCATTCATGTAGTCTATGATTCAAATGTAGACGTGCTTGGAACTTCTGAGAGGTTAGAACAGCACTGCAGCTCTTCTACATCCTGAAGGACGAGAACATTGCTACTCCTTAGCCAGAAGCAGCGGCAAAATTTGTCAGTGTGAACTTTTGGCCAGTTATGACTGAGTATACCACTCTGAGATTCTTGATAAACAGAGGCTCTAACACTCTCTGAAATACATCAGACACCTGATTTGTAAATGGTTTGAAAAGATTATTTTTTAAAAGACAAACATTGAAGACAGCTTTTCTCTGGATGTGTTCTTGAATTGATTTGGTGTGTATGCTGCATATGCCTGTCTCTACTCTCAGGTGGATCATACTGAGATGCTCTGTCAGTATTCTCCACAAACAAGCTTTCTACTTAATTTCATGTTGTGTTGAAAATGGAGACGCTGGTCTGAGCTGTTCGGGTTTGGGTCATTAATGGCTCTTCTGGTTCAATTTATGGCTGTGGGATTCCTCTGTTACCTTTGCTCTGTGTGTCATGTTGATGCTTTGTAACACACATGGCTGTATTGTTCCTGACTTTAAATCCCCTATCACCCTGGTTTTTTAATCCCTGGTGAGTTTTAGCTGTTTGAGTTTTTTGTTATTTCAGTTATTGTGCACAGTATCACATTTGCAACATGAGGACCATGCTATATGCTATAAAATGTAATTCTAAACAATGTTTTACAATAATGTTTTACATTTTCTGTACAAAGTAATTGGCTTGTAACAGATTATAGAAGGAAGTTCATGAGAGCCAATACTGTATGTTTTTCTAAAATAAGAAATCCGTCAATAGTTCACTTTTTCATAAAAGCATAAAACTTGGTACACTTGTACAGTTTTCAGAAATGGAACCATTGCAAAAATGCATCATGGACCATGTGACCATGGCCGTCGTTTGCTTTCCACCTTAAGCAAATTATGTATTTTGAGATACTGTGATTTCCTTCACACAGCATCTCTGAATTCTGTGTTCTGAAAGCTGTTTATGATGTTGTATATGGTATCATTACAATCCCTGATTATTAAAACACTTGACCAGACATCCCCTTTTCTGTGTTAACATGTTTGGTTCAGGAGATATGATGCAAAATACATAATTTGGTTGTGGTGGAAAGTAAAATGGCACCCATTGCCACCACGAGTTGTTAAAGCAATTGCTCAGTATCTGAAAGGGTTTAGAGGCCCAAACTGTACAAGTGAACTAAGTTTTATGCTTTTATGAAAGATTTTGCTTTTTTCACATCATAGGCAACAAGACACATGTGAGTTTAAAAAAAAATCCAGCCAATGTAGACATGAAAGGGCTGGAAGATGAGCTCCTGTGTGTGAATGTTAATCAGCACCACAGTGGTTTGGCAGTTCTACCTCTGGCTAAACAGGGTTCAATATTAGCCTAGTTTTTATAATGAATTGTATCATACAAAACAGGCTGTATGTTCTGCTGTTGTAATGGATGCTACACAAGTGAAGATCACAATGCAAAATGAAGAAGTTGCTGCTTGTATTCTATCAAAGAACACAGAAGGATTGCAAGTGAATGACAAACTTCAAACACTTAAACACTACAGACCATTTTAAACAGATGCAATAAATGTTCTGCAGCAAGGAACACACAGGACAAACCAAAAACTTTAAACTATTGACTAGTTGTCCTATTGCAAACTACATCATAATTGACAAATTGAGGTATATGATATGACATGTTTAAATTTTGAATAAAAAATGTAAAATTAGAAATGAAATTCTAATGCATTTGCATGTATATTTACCTATATGTTTGTGGGTGTTTGTGAACACTGCAGAGTCGATGAAGGATCCGGTTAGGGAGGCAGAGCTGTTACACATGCTGAAGAAGATGTTGGAGGATCCTATGGGAGCAGTCGAGGTCAAGTTCAGTGCTTTAGGTCTCATCTGCAGCCTTGCCAACTCCAGTATGTGATCACAGACATTCTGTTCTATAGCAAATTTCATGATGGGAAAAACTGTAATTACAGCAACTGTTCTTGCACCCTTCAGCCTCTAGCTCAAAGTTACAAATAATCAAAAACATATGTGTGTTCACACAACAGGTAGGGAATATGAATCAGTTATTAGGTGAGACCTAATGAAGATGATGTAATGCAGATTTGCAGTGAAAGGCTCTGTTTCTTTGGCTTTAGCATTCATTTTAGAAATATTGTTTTGTTTTTTTTGCACAGCAGAGGCCCCGACAGGGTGCACAATACAATAACTCTATCAAAGCTCATCATCATCTGGCATTTACAGATGGCTTTCATTATCCAAAGTCTGCTTTGGTCTAGGTGTGAACACAATCCTGCCTGGGTGACATGGCTGCAATAGCTGAGTGGTCATCCAATGTACAAGTGTCTGAAAGTGCTGTGTGTCTAATGCCCACTGAATGTAGGCAACCAAACAATCTCTCATTGTATTGAAGCTTCAGGAGTCAAAGGGGCTCCAAAATAGGAAACATATAAATGGTGTTATTGTTACCAATAGAGAATACATATCACACACACTTTATATGTTTTTTTTTTCCTTTTCTAGATTTATGTTTAGTCCTCCACTAATTAATGACCCAGTAGCTTAGCTACAGTGTCCTTCAAATGGCCATGATCAATTTGGGCAAATCTGTGAAAACAAGAAATCAGTCTACAGTCACGTGAAAAAACAAAATGTGTTTGAAATACTGCTTGCAGATACATGTGATGTACTCAAACAAATAACACATAACATTTTGAAATTTTAAATAAATATTAACAACAGATCAGTCACATGGAAAAAGAACCTACGTTTATTACATTTAGAATCTAGGTTTCCAGGTTTGGTGCCAATGATTAGAACCTTCTTAGGAAGTCACAGGTGGATCTTAATCAAATCTCCTAAACCCAAAAGTGTGTGGTTGCTATCATGCCAAGATATGCCTAAGTCTGGCAAGGAGTTTAGAAAGAACACGTGAACATACACACCCACAGATGTTCAGAGAATTATCTGGGCCTGAATACAGTATATCTTCATATTTTCAGCACTACTGTAATCCGTCTCATGCTTCTCTTTCTTCATGTTTACATCCTTGTCTGATCTAGGTGTGATGAAGGACGAGCTGAACACCATGAATATGAGGGAAAGCCTCATTAAACTGACAGATCATAGCAGCGATAAACTTGCCTCGCAGGCCAGCTCCATACTGACAGTTCTCGGTGACACCAGCTAAACCAGCACCCTGCAGCAACGAAGGATCTCATCTGTGGAAAAATGGATTTATCCAGCTTTGTCAAAGACATGCTCTGGTTCAAATGATCTCATTGAAAACTGACTTCTAAAATGTCACCCGTTTTGTGGCAGTAAAAGGCTTAAAGGGCCAAATTTTAGTGGCAGTGTGATGTAAGTTGTCTATTTGGGAGAGAAGAGCTCATTAGTTATGTGTCATTGCCTTTTGACAAAACTTTCTTTTTGGCAAGAGGCCTTTCATGTTTTATTTTTTAGATGCATGATGGTGGCTATGCTTTCATGTCACATTTTTTGACATAATGCAACCATTTATGAGGCAAGATCAACTGAAATAGCTCGGACTAAAGCAGTCATTTGCACAAATTTAATTAAAACCGACACCATCTGCCTCTGGGTGGAGATTTGTGGTGCCGTGTGTTTACACAATGCTGCTCTTCACAATTACAACTTAATGTTTTTTGAGCTACTATTGTCATGCTTCCCTGTGGTGAGACTAGGGATCCGACTGGCTGAGAGTATAGTTATCAAACACCAAACCCAATGTTTTTATTTTCCACTTGCACTGAACTAAAATAGCAGCTTGAAGATGCCTACGATTTGAAACTGTGGGCTCTAAGCCTCCATGTCCCCAATAGAATAAATATCAACAGAAAATGTATTGAAAATCCAATGTTCAAATTGCATAATTTAGTGGAGAACATGAATAGCTGCACAAAATTTTACAGAAATCTGACCAGTAGTTGTTGTGTTATCTTGCCCTGGACCAAAGGGGTGGGTGGATGTACAAATGGACTAAGGTTACCTTGTCTGAGCTCAACTAGCAGAGACAAATGAGTTATCCTTATATTAAGCTCAGCAGTTTAGAACGTACTGACTGACCTTTGTACTGGTTTAAAGGTTCAGTGTTAATTTCCTTTAGTAGCAGCTTAACTTCAAGTATTTCATACAAAGTTCAGATATTTACTACATGAAGAATTCATATTTTTATTGTAAATGCACCAAGAACACATTAACAAACTGGCTTCTCAGTCTAAATCAGAAAGGTGTTATGTGACTAAAGGTGACAGCCTGTCTCACAGCCCTCCTCAGTGAAGAGAACTTGCTTTGTTGTCATGGAGATGGTTCAGTTGTCATCACATGTGATAGGCATGGCCCTTTGGTAAAAAATAAAAAATAAAAATATCTGAATTAACATTTTAACAAATTAAGTGACATGTAATGTGTCAGTATTGTCAGACTTGAAGTATTTTGAATGAACTTTCGTTTTAATGACTGCAGTTACAAATCAAATCATTAGATAAGATCACTGATATAAAAGTGGATGTACAGTGCTTTAGGGTTATGTTCTCTGTGTCTTTGCAGATCACTAGTGTACAATGTGAACCTGAAACCACCATCAAAGCATTTTAAACCAGACTGCATAGTCTGGTAATCACCACTGTCGTTCTGAAAAGTGAAGCCATGTTAATAGTGCACTGCATGGCCTCGTCCTAGAATCTTTATGGTGTATTGGATTTTGTCCCTGAGCTTTTCCAGTAGGAACTGCACCTTACAAAAAGTGTAGATTGTTATATGATAATGTGCATTATGTTACAATGCTGGTATATGAAGATAAAATTGCAGGTTAAATAATTGCTAACCCTAGTAGAAGCACTAAATAAAGGGGCTCTTTGTATATAGATTTGTCAGACTGAAGTCATCTAAATGTCTGAAGCTGTGATCATGTCATACATGATGAATTAGAGATGTGTGAAAGCTTCACTTTTAAGAACTGATAGTGTCATGGTGGAGTCGATGAGAATGATATCTACAAATTGAGACTGGTACTTACAGTAACTCTGATATGACATGAATGCAGCATTAAGGCTTTATCAAAACAAAATGCAGGATTATCAGCAGGACAACACTGTCTCTCAGAGTATGGCAAAACTGTTACTGATAAAGGTTAACAAAACACCCACATGCAAAAACAAAGAGAAACTAAGAAAAATGATTTATCTTATCTTGTTTGGTTTTTAAAGTTATTTTGCTTTATGAATCAGGTGCCAATAAAACACTGACTAGTTCCTACTGGTACTTAAATATTGTATAAAAAAAAAGTGTGCCTACGAGTACAGTATGGAATTACAAAATGAATTTTGGGAACCTTGTTTTACTGTGTCATTAAGGAGTACAACGAGCAAAACGACAGTATCTCATTTCTTCTTTTCCAACAATGTTAAATGGTTACTCCCTTGTTCCTTTTTGTCGTGTTTTCTTCCACTGTACCGACACTACATTACCAGAAGGAACCACAAAGTACCTGATTCATAAAGTGAAATAACACTGTGTACTGTAGGTTGGACTTAGAGAACCACTGTTGTTACATGGGTAAAGAAATAACTATTTTGTTATTATTGAGCAAATCATGGTTGTGGTACTGCCTATCATTACACACAAAACTGTCTGGTTCTGTCTAGCCTGAATTTATGCTCATATGTGCTGCACATGCAGGATTATTTAGGAGAGTGAGTGATCTTATTACCAAGAGCGAATTAGCAAATGCTTTGCAATAGATTATTTTTGCAAGTTTTATAACCTATAACATCAGACCAACTGTTTCTAGATGAAGCCTGGTAGCTTATTGTAAAGACTGCTATATTTGTTTTATTATTGTATAGTTACATTCACAAGCACGTCTTATCACAGAGTAACAGAAGAACAGCATTGAAGGACATTAACACACTCATTCACTCAAGTTACTCTTTTATTCCAAATTTCCGTCGTTATTAACGGCTTTCAGCTTTTGCCAGTGCAGCTTGAGGTCAAAATCAAGAAACATGAACTGTCAGCTCGGCAATGGTTTTACAAGATAAGAATTTTTAAAACTATATAAGAAACATCAAATCCTTGTCAAAAGATGTAGGTCACTCATCCTATTGTTATTATTTTGATACCTTTCAGTGTACTCAATTAACCACTAGCAAATTGCTTGTACATGTTGGTTACAGTATAACAGCAATATCCAACACTCTTCTGTAGAGGACACTTTACACATTGA